>ONZH01009236.1:0-117058 GCA_900303285.1 Rhinella marina | reverse complement strand
AGTAGCCCTAACCTAAGGGCTCATGCACACGAATGTATTTTCTTTCTGTGTCCGAACCATTCATTTCAATGGGTCCGCAAAAAAAAAAAAAAAAAAACGGAAGTTACTCCATGTGCATTCCGCTTCCATATGTCCGTATTTCCGTTCTGCAAAACAACAGAACACGTCCTATTATTGTCCGCATTACGGACAAGAATAGGACTGTTCTATTAGGGGTCAGCTGTTCCATTCTGCAAAATACGGAATGCACATGGGACATCATCCGTGTTTTTTGCAGAGCCGTACGTACAGTCGTGTGCATGAGCCCTAACTTGCAGATCACTCTGTGACTCCAGCCATCTGGGCTACGACACCTGTCGCACAACTAAAGATTACCATGTAGCGGTACAGCTATTAAACTGAATGGAGTCACAGCGTAAGGCCTCATACACACGACCGCAGCAGTCCGTAAACATTGACTTACGCGACCTGGAAGATACGGTGCGGTGTGAAACGGAGGCACGGATTGTAAGCGCTATGGAGTGTGTCCGTGGGTTTTCTGTTCATGCGGCTGCCTCCGAACCGGAAAAAAGTAGTTCGTGCAGAACAGATACAATGTATCAATCTGAATTCCACACTTTTGTAGCCCAGATTGGATACAGTTGTAGCGAATCCTCAGCTGTGGAAAGTATTAGGTTTAGCTAACACCACATATTGGAATTGACAGTGCCGATATCTGACAGCAAGCAGAGATCTTGAAACTGAAAAATTCTAACTCAAAGTTTATTAGAAAGTCACATGTATATTTATATATACGGTGGCTCAGCAGTTGGCACTGGGATCCCAGGGTTCAAATCCAACCAAGGGCACCATCTACATGGAGCTTGTATGTTCTCCATGGGTTTTCGTCCTACACCAAAACCATCCTGAGAGGTTAAAGGGGTATTCTGGGAGATAACTATTAAATTGGTGGGACCCCGTATACTTCAGAACGCCCTGAAGCGAATGGAGCGGCAGCATGCATGCCCGACCTGCCACTCCATTCATTTTGAGGCATTCCCAGGGGTACAGAGTCTCAGTTTCCGTGATCTGTAGGGGTCCAAGCACTAGGACTGCCAACGATCAAATAACTTTCAACAACCGGAATACCCCTTTAATTTGGAATTTAGATGATAGGAAGAGAGATTGATGTGAATGGTGACAATCTGTGTACAACTATTTTGCTTTTCCGTCCTTTTTCAACGTCATTTCGACATCTGCTCCTTGGAGGGACAGAGATGTTGGTCCTCATCCCTGACACAGTCCAATTATCATTAGTGTCCATTTACCCTATGATGATGAATGATACGAGGGTCCCCCGCTTGTACCAGGGCGGTCACAACCAGTAGGGACATTTCCTGCAAGGGTCCAATCGATCACTGGCAGCAGAGACAGGGCCTCTGACAACTCCTTGGAGAAGAGACAGAGCCTGGCCTGGGGGGCCCTCTCACCCACCGCCCCTCCCCCCTCCTTGGAGCATACCTTCTCCAGGGACTCATTGTGTGGCTGACCTCAGAGACAACAGCTGAAGCCTCTGAAGCTTTCCCCACATCCTAATTTTGCAGATTTTTTTTCTCTTTTGTCACCTTGATCTGAGATATGGAATTACCTGAGTCAGGCTTAACGATGACATCATCAAAACCGCACCGGACAAAGGCAAGGGGGGGGGAGGGGGAGGCGTAGATGTGGCACCACAGGATCTGCAAGGGAGAAATGAGATTAGTGTAATCTGCACTGGTTATCGTCCTCTGATCAGGCGGAGGACCCCCCCTCCCTGCAGATTACACATGGGCGGGATGGGGACGCCAGGATGGGGTCGGCACTGAGGCAGATGTGCCTGTTGATCTCGGCCTGGTGGCACATTTATCTCAGAGGACCAGGGGGTTCATCAGCCTGAGTGACGGGTCATTAACTCCGCCAGCTCAAGTTCACGTCTGCGCTCCGCGACTAGAATGGACAATGTTGGCTTTTTTTGACCACTGGTTATAAATGATCATTTACTGAGGATATCCAGCCCACGTGTGTCCGATATCTTCACTAAACACGGCCAAACCTTCTTCCAAATGCATGAATGTCCTTCCCGTCCTGATAATTTGTTATGCCTTAGGGCTCATACACACAACACAACCCTATCTGTTTTTGCGGAACTGCAAAACACGGATAGTGGCCTTTTTTTTTTCCTCCTGCACAAATGTCCTAACACTAGTGTGCTGTCAACATCTATTGCAGCCCCATTATTGAGATGAATGGGTTTGTATCTGATCCGCAAAAATGCAGACTTAGGGCTCATGCACACGACTGGTGCTGGACGTGTGCAGCCCGCATCACGGATCGCGGACCCATTCACTTCAATGAGTCCACAATCCGAGAGATGTGGAGCCGCAAAAAAAGTAGCACAAGCACTACTGTCGGACCGTCGGATGCGGAATGGGTCCGCGATCCGCATGTGGCGGCCCCAATGTCAGTGCCCATGCGTTGTGGACCGTAAATTGCATGGTCATGTGCATGAGCCCTTATTCACACAGTCAGTGTTCAGTCAGTGATTTCCATCACTGATTTTGAGCCAAAACCTGGTGCGGCTCGAAACACAGAACAGGAGCAGATCTTTCCCTTAGGGCTCATGCACATGAACGTGTGCTGGCCGTGCCCGTGCTGCGGGCCACATACGGCGGGTCCGCAATTAACGGGCACCGGCCGTGTGCAGCCCGCATCACGGATCGCGGACCCATTCACTTCAATGGGTCCGCGATCCGGAGATGCGGAGCGGAGGCACGGATCGGAACACCACAGAAGCACTAAGGTGTGCTTCCGTGGTGTTTCTGGCCGTGCCTCCGCACCGCAAAAAAGTAGCGCAAGCCCAATTTTTTTGCGGTGCGGACCCTCGGAAGCGGATAGCGGACCCCATTCAAGTGAATGGGTCCACGATCCGCATGCGGTGGCCACACGGTCAGTGCCCGTGCATTGCGGACCGCAGTTTGAGGCCCGCAGCATGGGCACGGCCGGCACACGTTCGTGTGCATGAGGCCTTAGACCTTATGGGCATCCGCACCCGTTCCGCAATTTTTCAGAACAGGTGCGGACCCATTCATTTCAATGGGGCCGCAAAAGATGTGGATAGCACACAGTGTCCGGTCCTCATCCGTAGTTCTGTTCCGCAGCCCCGCAAAAAAGATAGAGCATGTCCTATTCTTATCCGAAATTGCAGACAAGCATAGGCATTTGTATCATAGTACCGGCCATGTGCGGTCTGCAAATTGCAGAACGCACACAGGCCGGTATCCGTGTTTTACAGATCCATGTTTTATTGATCTGTGTTTTACGGATCCGCAATTTGCAGACCACAAAACACTAGAGTTGTGTGAATGTGCCCTATGTCTGTGTAAACTCCAATCCTGGTTTTGGCTCACAATCACTGACGCGTGAATAAAGCATTACAATGTATCAGTACAGCGCAAATCTCTCTCCTGCTCTGATTTGTTACAATGCATCAGCCAGGGGCGTAGCTATAGGGGGTGCAGGGGTAGCAGTCGCTACTGGGCCCAGGAGCCTGAGGGGGCCCAAAGACCCTTGTACTGCATAAGTAGTCACACTGGGGGAAGGGGGGCCCAAGCTAAACTCTTGCACCAGGGCCCATGAGCCTTTAGCTACGCCCCTGGTATCAGCACAGTACAAATCTCTCTCCTGCTCTGATTTGTTACAATGTATCAGTATAAGGCTACATTCACACATCCGTGTGTGTGTTGTCCGTTTTTTGCGGATCTGCAAAACACGGACAGCGGCCATGTGCAGTCTGCAATTTGCGGATCCAGACAAGAATAGGACATGTTCTATTTTTATCCAGAGCCGTGGAACGGAAGTGCGGATGCGGACGGCACACTTTTCGCAGCTCTTTTGGGCAATTAAGTCGGTTTTAGGTTACTTTCACACGAACGTTGTGTTTTGCAGTCCGCAAATCTCGGATCCATTGTAACCATGCCTATCCTTGTCTGCAAAACGGACAAGAATAGGACATGTTCTATTTTTTTTTTTTTTTTTGCGGGCTACGGAACGGACATACGGATGCTGTCAGTATTTTTTGTGGACCCATAGAAATGAATGGGTCCTCATCCTATCCGCAAAATATACTGTTGTGTGAAAGAAGCCTTACTTTGCAGCAGTTTGATAAATCTCCTCGGTGTTTTTATTGGCATGCGTTGCGTTTTTATATAGGAAAGTTGATCCTCTCCCAATATAAAAAAGCAGCTATGCAAAAATGCAATGAGTGCGGGTGAACGCACATAAGATTGAATTTCCGTTCGGATTTATGTGCATTTCTTCAGCATATCCTGTATATCTAACAGCGGTTTTTTATGTGGATTTGAAGTGTTTTTTTTTTCCATTGAAAAGGGTGAAATCCACAGTTAAAACCACATGTATAATCGACATGCTGTAAAAAACGGAAGTCACGTTTCCGTATGTCCGTATTTCCGTTCCGCAAAAAATAGAACATGTCCTGTTATTGTCCGTATTACAGACAAGGATAGGACTGTTCTATTAGGGGCCAGCAGTTCCGTTCCGCAAAATACGGAATGCACACGGACGTCATCTGTATTTTTTGAGGATCAGTTTACATACGGTCATGTGCATGAGCCCTAAGGAGTAGGGAGCAGATGGAGCATGACTGCAGGATGATACAAGCTACTAGTGGGCTGTCAGAACATGATGGGAGTTGTAGTACTGCATAAGCCACAATCTGGCGACCACTACATTAGGGAAAACAGGAAATCCCACCTGTGATCATTGTCATTGCAGTGTAATTAGACCTGGATTACGGAGAGTAGTGGAGTCCGGTGGTCTGTATCCAGGTATATAGTCCGCCATTGTCTGCGTAATGCCTTGTAATTAACCATTTACAGCCAGACAGTAATTAATGGATGGAGCTCTGACCACAGAAAGGGAGGGGAGGGGGGTTACTTTGTATCTTTGATATGAATGAGACGTGACTGCGTTGTGTACATCTCAGTGCTTTGCTATGAAAGTTTCAGCTGCGGAAGCATATTGTCACCATGTAGCCCAGAAATACGGAAATCGCCAACCTGAACCAGCAGGGTACGTGGTTGCATATACCGCGCTCCATGGCGCACATACAGACCCGACAGAAGTGTACTGCATCTCCATGCTCCACCAGATGCTGCAATATGGTACCGTACGGAGGCAACATATAGATGCACCATATGGCGGCACAAACCGCGCCCACAGCTATGTACATGACCTATAAATGAGATACTCAAGGGTCCAGATTTACTAACATGTCCGAATCTAGGGGCATTTCTGCTGCAAAATTGCGCAGAAAACCGTTTTATTATTATTTGCTCGTCCTGAACGTAAGGGAGACAACTCTGTGTGGGCGGGAGTAAATGGTGCCTCGGGGAATGAAGGGTTAAGATGGCTGGTAATGAAATTAGAGGAGCTGAAAGCTTCTTGTGGTCCGGTCTCAGCTGCACCTGCCCCCCTTGTTATCCCCCCCCCCAACAATGGAGATCGCTCCATCTGACTAATGCATCTCAGACTTTTAGCAGAGAACTATTAGCAATCCCCCCAGGACCCCGCACACAGATACCGGGGGCTGCAATCTATCTAACCATAAATAAACATGGCGCCATCCTCTGACAGCCCCGGTATCATCCCGCCACAGGTTGCGGTCAGGGGATCCAGCCCTAGGTATTGTAAACACCCGCTTCAGGGATTTATGTTATTTACAACATGCTGGGCGACAACCCCTGCGCCGGCTGTGATGGCCGACATGTGGGTGGTCACTAGGTGCGGTCGATGGATGCAAACGCTGAACACAAACGGCTACAAATCACATTCATGTTTATTCATATTTTTCCATTCGCTGACATGTGACATCAGGCTGTGGTGGAGTTAGATGCAAAACGAGAAGGAAAATCTAAGAGGCCCTGAAACATTCGGAAATCAAGAAAAGGCGCAAAACCTCCTCCATAGAGCTATATATATATATATATATATACTGTATACACACACTGGTACATGCAAATGTCGTATATAGCACTTTGTAAATGCCCACATAAGAGAACAATACATAAGACCCTTATACCAGACTGATGTGCGTCTGCACCAGAAGACCCCATAACAGTGTGCCAGCCATGGAAGACCCCATAACAGTGTGCCAGCCATGGAAGACCCCATAACAGTGTGCCAGCCATAGAAGACCCCATAACACTGTGCCAGCCATGGAAGACCCCATAACAGTGTGCCAACCATGGAAGACCCCATAACAGTGTGCCAGCCATAGAGTCCCCCATAACAGTGTGCCAGCCATGGAAGACCCATATAACAGTGTGCCAGCCATAGAGTCCCCCATAACAGTGTGCCAGCCATGGAGAACTCCATAACAGTGTGCCAGCCATGGAAGCCCCATAACACTGTGCCAGCCATAGAGTCCCCATAACAGTGTGCCAGCCATAGAGTCCCCCATAACAGTGTGCCAGCCATGGAAGACCCCATAACAGTGTGCCAGCCATGGAAGACCCCATAACAGTGTGCCAACCATGGAAGACCCCATAACAGTGTGCCAGCCATAGAGTCCCCCATAACAGTGTGCCAGCCATGGAGAACTCCATAACAGTGTGCCAGCCATGGAAGCCCCCATAACACTGTGCCAGCCATAGAGTCCCCCATAACAGTGTGCCAGCCATAGAGTCCCCCATAACAGTGTGCCAGCCATGGAAGACCCCATAACAGTGTGCCAGCCATAGAGTCCCCCATAACAGTGTGCCAGCCATAGAGTCCCCCATAACAGTGTGCCAGCCATGGAAGACCCCCATAATGGGTACCAATCAAAAAAAAGCCCCCATAGTAAGGCTTATAAGATACCTGCAGTGATACCTCCATAAGTGTGCCAGTCACAAAATCCTCGTCTAAGTGCCAGCCAGAGACGCCCCATTACAATGTCTCGCACACAGAGGATTACCAGTCCTGTCCCTAAAGCACCAGATCATCATGCAGTCAGGACTCCATGCATTTCTAGCTGGCAATAAGCTAAGCTCAGTTGGGGCTATTGAGGGGCACCCCCCTGAGGCTGGCACACCCAGCACGGCACATTATATGGGGGCACTGGGAGTTTCCCTTCTTTCAGTTTTATTTACTGCTGGAAGGTACAAAATACTCAGCCGAGCGCTTAATGTAAAAGCCGACCGTATGGAAGAGGGAGATAAGCCACTGCCAGACACCTGTCCCCTCCAGACCCTCTGTCCTCCTCCAGACCCTCTGTCCTCCTCCAGACCCTCTGTCCTCCTCCAGACCCCTCCTGTCCTCCTCCAGACCCCTCTGTCCTCCTCCAGACCCCTCTGTCCTCCTCCAGACCCCTCTGTTCTCCTCCAGGACCCCTCTGTCCCCTCCAGACCCCTCTGACCCCTCCCTCCTCCGACCCCTCTGTCCCTCCAGACCCCTCTGTCCTCCTCCAGACCCCTCTGTCCCCTCCAGACCCCTCTGTCCTCCTCCGACCCCTCTGTCCCCTCCAGACCCTCTGTCCTCCTCCAGACCCCTCTGTCCTCCTCCAGACCCCTCCGTCCCCTCCAGACCCCTCTATCCCTCCAGACCCCTCTGTCCTCCTCCAGACCCCTCTGTCCTCCTCCAGACCCCTCTGTCCCTCCTGTCCTTCCAAGACCCTCTGGCAGCAGCTTATCTCCATGGGCATAAACAAAGGAGTATGCTGACATTTCACCATGCCTGATCCTTCTTCTCTGCCAGAGGAGGCGTGGGGGGCACTATCCGGCTGCCCCCGTACATCTGCTGACTTTAAACTAAATGTATATGGCCAGCTGAAGAGTTAATGAACCCAGACAAAAGATACTCCTTCAATAAAATGCCCCATAAGTGCCTGTTCCGGATGTCCGATAAGTGCCCACTTCAGGTGCCCTATAAGTGCCCGCTTCAGATGTCCGATAAATGCCTGCCCTAGATGCCCCATAAGTGCCTGCCTCAGATGTCCAATAATTGCCCACTTCATATGCCCCATAAATGCCTGCTTCAGGTGCCCCATAAGTGCCCGCCTTAGATGCCCCATAAGTGCCCACCTCAGAAGTCCGATAAATGCTTTCCCTAGATGCCCCATAAGTGCCTATCTCAGATGTCCAATAATTGCCCGCTTCAGATGCCACATAAATGCCTGACTCAGGTGCCCCCATAAGTGCCTGCCTCAGGTGTCTGATAAGTGCCCGCTTCAGATTCCGCATAAGTGCCCAGATACCCCATAACTGTCTTTCTCATATGCCCCATAAGTGCCTGTCTGAGATGCCCCATAACTGTCTGGCAGAGATGCCCCATATGTGCCCGCCTCAGATGATACCTCAAATTCTCTCAGGCCCTTGCAGCATATATGGGGGTACAGGGCATGTGCAGGAATTTTCGGGGTGCCGCGCTGGTTCTCAGTCATCAGACTCGTCTGACGTGGAAAACTGCGTGAAGTAATTGGCCGCAGTGGAGGGGGATCAGCCACATCGCAGGCAGCAAATCCAATTACACCATGAAACTTGATAATCCGGCGCTCATCCTGCCGTCTCCGCTGTCTGCCTCATTTCTCTCTTTCCACAGATTTTCTCTCATTACCAGAATATCATGTAAACCCTGGGAGGCCGAGGATGCAGCCGGCTGGTATTGACTGCTGGTGCGGCTGGGCCACGATTAGCCACTTCAGAGCCTGAGTCCTCTTCCTGCTGAATGAGACTCTCTGCGACGCCGACTCTCTGACCGCATTTAAAGTGGGAACTATTAGCATTTGCAAAAGTATACACACCCCTACAAGATTCCAGATACATGGCCATGGTTACCAAGCGCACTCAATGTCCCCCCAATAATTACCCCTGGGTTTTCATCCCTTGAGGGTTGTCACATAGGTTCCATCCTATGTAGTGACGCAGTGAGCACAGGGATGGTTTTCTAGAAAATTGGGGGCCTATAAGCAAGTAGTCCCACGATTTGCCTGCATATATCAAATAATACCGCCCATACAATGCTTAAGCAATAATTCAATGCAGCTTTTAAATAATACTACTATATAATGTGCACGTAATGGTGGAATATTTGTCCATCGACCAAACAAGAACCCATCTCCAAATAATACTGCCACATAGTAAATAAAATATACTTCCATACGGTGTCCACCTATTCAATACAATACCAACGAGTAAGGGCAAAATGCCCAAATAACGTACCAGTATCCAAATAATACTTCCTTAAAGAGCTCACATAATACTGCCATAAAGTTGTATTATATTGCTACCATATAGTTCTCACATAATACTGCCATATAGTTCTCACATAAAACTGCCATATAGATCTCACATAATACTCCCATATAGTTCTCATATATTACTACCATATACTTCTCACCTTATACTACCATATAGTATTCACATATTACTACCATACAGCTCTCGCATATTACTGCTACATATTTCTAACATAACGCTTCCATATAGTTCTCACATACAGTATTAATACCATATAGTTCTCAGCTAATACTATCATATAGTATTCACATATAACTGCCATATAGCTCTTGCATAATACTGCTAATATACTGTAGTTCTCACATAATGCTACCATATAGTTCTCACATAATACTGCTATATGGACTCACAATAAGACTCCAATTCAGTTCACAAAATATTACTGCCATATGGTGCTAAATTATACTTCCATGTAGATGATAAATAATACTAGCCCACACCGTTGAAACACCAGAAACTGGTATAAATAATGACCTACATCTTCAGCTGCTCGTCGTTGCAATAGATTTGATTCTGGCACATGGACTGCAAGAGGAGGCAGGTAAGGCCTGCCGCCTCGTCATAAATTACGTGCCTCCTCCGGCAGCCTAGACCCTATCGATAAATCGGCCTTGATAAATCAAAACAAAGCTGGGTTTTATGAGTCTTTTACGTAGGTGAAGGATAAAATTCCCCCGTAGTGTCTACGTAATACTGGAATATTAGCCCACACAAAACTCAGTGCTGAAACAAAACAGCCATTCAGAAAAAATTACCAAATAATACCGCCATCTGCCAGCTTCACACACAACTGTGTTACAGATGCGTTTTGGTTCAGTATTACAGCCGTGGGTCCCAAACCAACCACCGACCCAATGACAGAGAAAGCATGATAGAGAGGCCGTACTGTGCTGGTGTGACACTAAATAATACTCCCATTACACATATACACCTGAAATAATGCCATCAAGTACTGTGTAATAATACTACCATACACTTCATGTAATACAGTGAGATGTAATGTAGACCTCATGTAATATAGAGCCCAGATACTATATAGCATCCACATGATACTCCCTTAACGCACTTGCACAATACTGCCTAATAGTTCTCACATAACACTGCCATATAATTCTCACATAATACTGCCATATAGTTTACACATAATACCGCCATATGGTTCTCACATAATACCGCCAAATAATTCTCACTTAATACTGGAATATAGTCCTCACATAATACTGCCATATAATTCTCACATACTTCTACCGTATTATTCTCACATGTTACTGCCATATCGTTTTCACATAATACTACCATAATGGTTCTGTATGGTTAGATGAGAAAAGTTTCCTAGACTGACACTATGTACAGTACCTACATAATTGTTCATTGGGACTGTAGTGTATAGAAATGAGAGAAAAACGTATTCCCTAGACTGACGCTACTATACAGTACACTACATAATTGTTCACTGGACTGTAGTGTATAGACATGAGAAAAAAATGTAGTCTTTAAATGGCGGCTATTTTATCGCAACCACTTCACTGGACTGTAGTGTATAGAAATGAGAGACTGACGCTACTGTACAGTACACTACATAATTGTTCACTGAACTGTAGTGTATAGAAATGACAGAAAACGTATTCCCTAGACTGACGCTACTGTATAGTACACTACATAATTGTTCACTGGACTGTAGTGTATAGAAATGAGAAAAAAACGTAGTCTTTAAATGGCGGCTTTTTTACCGCAAACCACTACATTTTTAACTGGACTGTAGTACATATAACTGAAAGAAAATGCGTATTTTATAGACTAACGCTATTGTACAGCAAACTACATAATTGTTCACTGGACTGTAGTGTATAGAAATGAGAGAAAAATGTATTCCCTAGACTGACGCTACTGTACAGTACACTACATAATTGTTCACTGGACTGTAGTGTATAGAAATGACAGAAAAACATATTCCCTAGACTGACGCTACTGTACAGTACACTACATAATTGTTCACTGGACTGTAGTGTATAGAAATGACAGAAAAACGTATTCCCTAGACTGACGCTACTGTACAGTACACTACATAATTTTTCACTGGACTGTAGTGTATAGAAATGACAGAAAAACGTATTCCGTAGACTGACGCTACTGTACAGTACACTACATAATTGTTCACTGGACTGTAGTGTATAGAAATGACAGAAAAACGTATTCCCTAGACTGACGCTACTGTACAGCACACTACATAATTGTTCACTGGACTGTAGTGTATAGAAATGACAGAAAAATGTATTCCCTGGACTGATGCTACTGTACAGTACACTACATAATTGTTCACTGGACTGTAGTGTATAGAAATGACAGAAAAACGTATTCCCTAGACTAACTCTACTGTACAGTACACTACATAATTGTTCACTGGACTGTAGTGTATAGAAATGAGAGAAAAACGTATTTCCTAGACTGATGCTACTGTACAGTACACTACATAATTGTTCACTGAACTGTAGTGTATAGAAATGAGAGAAAAACGTATTCCCTAGACTGACGCTACAGTCCAGTATACTGCATAATTATTCACTGGACTGTAGTGTATAGAAATGAGAAAAAACGTAGTCTTTAAATGGCGGCTATTTTACCGCAAACCACTACATTTTTCACTGGACTGTAGTACATATAACTTAAAGAAAATACATATTTTATAGACTGACGCTACTGTACAGCACACTACATAATTGTTCACTGGACTGTAGTGTATAGAAATGACAGAAAAATGTATTCCCTAGACTGACGCTACTGTACAGTACACTACATAATTGTTCACTGGACTGTAGTGTATAGAAATGACAGAAAAACGTATTCCGTAGACTGACGCTACTGTACAGTACACTACATAATTGTTCACTGGACTGTAGTGTATAGAAATGACAGAAAAACGTATTCCCTACACTGATGCTACTGTACAGCACACTACATAATTGTTCACTGGACTGTAGTGTATAGAAATGACAGAAAAATGTATTCCCTGGACTGACGCTACTGTACAGTACACTACATGATTGTTCACTGGACTGTAGTGTATAGAAATGACAGAAAAACGTATTCCCTAGACTGACTCTACTGTACAGTACACTACATAATTGTTCACTGGACTGTAGTGTATAGAAATGAGAGAAAAACGTATTTCCTAGACTGACGCTACTGTACAGTACACTACATAATTGTTCACTGAACTGTAGTGTATAGAAATGAGAGAAAAACGTATTCCCTAGACTGACGCTACAGTCCAGTATACTACATAATTATTCACTGGACTGTAGTGTATAGAAATGAGAAAAAACGTAGTCTTTAAATGGCGGCTATTTTACCGCAAACCACTACATTTTTCACTGGACTGTAGTACATATAACTTAAAGAAAATACATATTTTATAGACTGACGCTACTGTACAGCACACTACATAATTGTTCACTGGACTGTAGTGTATAGAAATGACAGAAAAACGTATTCCCTAGACTGACGCTACTGTACAGCACACTACATATTTGTTCACTGGACTGTAGTGTATAGAAATGACAGAAAAACGTATTCCCTAGACTGACGCTACTGTACAGTACACTATATAATTGTTCACTGGACTGTAGTGTATAGAAATGACAGAAAAACGTATTCCCTAGACTGCACTACAGATCTCAACAAGCCAAGTTACAGCAGCAGCAAAAATGTGTACTTTGGGCAATTTATTTCGGGTCTGTGTGGACCACGTGCTGTCCCTTCTGCCACCAGTCACTGTGTACAGTGTGCAGCCAAGATGGCGCTAACTGCATTACAAGTCCCAGCCAGCAGCCAGGAGGAGACCAAAAGAAAAAAGGTGCTTGTAGCCCTTAGAAGGGCTGTTGGGTTCTTTGTGGGTGATTCCTGCCTAACCAACATCTAAATTCAGGCCCTAACACTCTCCCTGACAGACAGCAGCTCTATCCCTAATCTCATGCAGACAGCGTATGACGCGAGCAGCGCGGGACCAGATTCTTATATTCCCAGGTCATCTGATCTGGCCAGCCAATCCCTGCTATCGACTTGTAGGGGCCCCACGTGATGCTAGGAGGTACCAAGAACTCTCCTGCATATTGATTGGCTGAAAAAAGGCGCCTAACATGCAGGAAGAGTAAGTTGCCATTTTCTCGAGGATCGCGATATGCTCGTCCGAGTAGCGAGCAGATGCGAATACCCTAATGCTCGAACAAGCATCAAGCCCGGACGAGTATGTTCGCTCATCTCTACTGTAGACCTATATTTTCCAACCTGTGGCTTTCAAGCTTCTGCAAAAGTTCAACTCATGCTCTGATGGCTGCACGCTGTTGGGGCATGATGGGAATCACTGTTTGGTAAATATAGTTGTACAGTATTGTAAGAAGAGCTGTAGTAAAATAAAAACTGTGCTGTGATTGGTTGCAATGGGCAAAAATGATATCTGTGCTGTAAAAGGTTGCAATGAACAACAAACGGTTTGTTTTTTAGCCAACACATGCATAGAAAACGAGAGGCAGTGGGAGAAGCAATGCCTCTCTCATTATATTGGCGTATAAAATGCATGCTGCATTATTGGTTGCTATAGGCTTGTCTTTTAGACAGCACATGTAGGTATATTACCACTCTGAATGACAAAGGAAAGGATCTCATTTTCTGACAACATGCAGGGAGAGGCAGATTGAGAACCACTGTAGTAAAATTAAAGATGTGCTGTATTGGTTTGCTATGGGTAAAAATGAAAGTTGTGCTGTGATTAGTTGTTATGGGCAACAAAGAGTTTGTCTTTTGGACAGCATATGCGGGGAGATCTGAGGCAGACTGAAACACAAGGGAGTTGTAAGATCCAACAGA
Source organism: Rhinella marina (assembly GCA_900303285.1). Lineage (NCBI taxonomy): Eukaryota > Metazoa > Chordata > Amphibia > Anura > Bufonidae > Rhinella > Rhinella marina. The sequence continues at coordinate 102,884 of ONZH01009236.1, read as the reverse complement.
CACTATTCAAAAGGGCAATCCCAAAACAGGTGGAAAGATGTTTCCTTGGTGAACGGGTACCTGTGGTAGTTGTGGGTTTTGCAAAGTATGTATGTATGATCAAAGTGTTAGGGTAGCTATACACCAGGGATGGTCAATCTGCTGCCCTCCAGCTGTTGCAAAACTACAATATGCTCTAATAGCTGTAGGCTTTGCAGGAATGCTGGGAGTTGTAGTTTTGCAACATCTGGAGGGACGCAGGTTGGGCATCCCTGCTATACTCAGTCAATAGCTGTTGGCCAAACAGCTATCTCTCCTGACTCCCTCTTGGCTTCCCTATACACATACTTGTATATGTATTTAATGGGTGGAGTGGAGAATGCCACTGCCAGAGACTTCTTATCTCCTGGGTGAAGAAAAGAATCAGGCATAAATATTCATATTTCCTTATTCTTCTCTGTCCTTACATCATCATCTGGATCATCCCCATATACTGTTGGTATATATATATATATATATATATATATATATATATATATATTTCTTTTTTGACTGGTTTTCAGCTGTCACATGTTAATCTGAAGTTTTCTAACATTGTGCCCTTTACAACATAAAGGAATCCTCTGAGGTCATCCTTAAAGGGTTTTGTGACAAGGTATGGCCTCATGTATTCTACAGACATTCAGGGGGAAGGGGCTATAAACCTTTGGGTGAGTTACTGGGGACTTCAATAAATAAATATTGGACAGACGGTCCGGAGACAGGACCCTTTGGAATGCGGAGGAGGGGGAAGGCTCTTCACCTCTCACCTATGAATCTTCTATAAGGTGCTGTTTAGCTGAGTGGAGGTTGGGGGGCTGGTAATTATTCACGCCCCTTGCCTGTTTTCTCCCTAGGAGAAGAGGAGGTTGGGGGTAGTTGTAGTGTGCTGGGAGCTTTGGATGGACCAGGACCTGATGCTGAGGCCAGGACTTGTTGCCACAAGAACGCAGTAAAGACTGGGGATCGTCTGCCATCCACTCTTGGCTAGGAAGAGCACCCCCGGATTTATTTATTGTTGTCTCAGAGTTAGCCGTGTGAGTTGGTGCTCGTCCGTGTTCTGTGGAGTGATTTCCCTGTGATGTAATAAAGTCCTCTGGATCCGTGTCCCATTCTCCGTCCCTGTGTGCTCTGTAATACCCACGCTGTGACAAACTGTTTGGCAGCGACGGGATAAGAGCACAAGTAATGGAGAACAACACAGCGACAGATGGGGCCTCATCCTCAGGATACAGGAATTGGACTGCAATGAGTTTACAAGAAAAGGCCCGTGAAGTAGGAATCAATTACAAAGGACTGTCCAAGGCACAGCTGATTGAGGCACTGGAAGCAATCAGTCTTCAAGGAGATACTGAAGGAAGCTGCCCAGAGCGACCAGAGGTAAATACCCAGATGAGTCAGGGGGTTGTGGACTTGGAGGGTAGAAGAGTAGTAATACAACATGCTCACGAACAGGATACAGCTAAAAGCAATGCTCCTGCATCAGGTCCGACACCCATGGGGAGGGAGCCCCACAGAGTGTCCCGTAAAGACTTTAAGCCTTTCCATGAAGCTGATGGGGACATTGAGGGATTCTTTCAGGACTTTGAACATCTATGTCAGCTAATGGAAGTCCCAGAGACAGACTGGGTCAAACACCTAGTGGGGCTTCTACAAGGTGTAGCTCCAGAAGAGTATAGAACCATCGACCCCAGGTGCAACCGAGAGTACGAGACTGTAAAGCAAATTATACTGGAGCATTACGCAGTCACTCCAGAGACCTACAGAACTCAGCTCCGCTCTTTATCCAGTCATGGGGAAAGTTCATTCAAAATGTATGCACACAAGATCAAACATGCGTGTCTTCGTGGCTGGAGGGAGAGGGAGCAACCACTGTGGATGAAGTCATACAAGTCATCTTAAAAGAACAGTTCTTTTCTAAATGTCCCCCTGAGATCCGCGAATGGGTGCAAGAGAGGAAACCCGCGACTGTAGAGAGAGCTGCTAGTTTAGCTGATGAGATCCTCAACATCAAAAAACAGTGGAGGAGGCTTTCTGGATATGGGCAGAGGAGTGGCAGTGCCCAACAACCACAAGTCCGCTATCCTTCAGCCCCCACCATTCGTCCTCATCTACCTGCACAGGTGTACCAGCCTCCGGCTACTCCTGCCTTCTTCCCCAGAGTGTGGCTGGGAGGAACAGTGACTGTGCGCAGATGTTATGGATGTGGGCAGCCCGGACATTTACAAGCCAGCTGCCCATCTATTCGGCGTTGGAATCGCCCTACACCAACTCGACCTGTCCATTATCTGGAAACATCTCCTGTGTGGGAAGACATAACCCCGCTCCCAGACTTGCTAGATGACTCTAACTGCACTGTTTCACCTCCAGGTGTGTATGGGGTCAGGTCCACATCCACACGTTCCCCTGATCTTCATAGTAAGCACTTGCAGGAGGTTGTGTTGAATGGGCGAAGAGTTGTTGGCTTTATGGACTCCGGAGCATTTCTCACCATAGCTGACCCCCAGGTAATTCAGCCAGAGACTATACATCGGGAACCTGGAATTGCCATTGAATTAGCTGGAGGCACACAGAGGAATATCCCAAGAGCCCGTGTGGAGCTGGACTATGGTTTTGGAGCAAAGTCATGCATGATCGGTGTGATGAACGGCCTACCGGCGGATATTCTCCTAGGGAATGATGTGGGAGATCTACAATGCCACTTTGTGGGTGCAGTAACCCGAAGTCAAGCCCGAGGGGAGAAGAATCTGCAGAGCTCTATGCCAGATGAAAGCAGCCAAGAATTAACTCCACCACCGGTGAGTGACTCTTCCACTGGGGATGATATTACTTGGGATAAGGCTCAGTTCAAGAAAGAAGTAGAGACTGATCCTACACTAGCCAGCTTCAGAGCCAGGGCAGAGGTTGGGCAGATAGGGATAAGTGGGGAGCGGATTATCCAAGAAAGTGGGCTCCTGTACCGTATAACTGAAGCTAGCTCCCGAGATAAACCCTGGAATTATTGCAAGCAGCTTATTGTCCCTCAGAAATACAGGCTCTCCCTATTGCACCTTGCCCATGACATTCCCATGGCAGGCCATCAAGGGAAGACACGCACCGAGTAACGACTGACTCAGCTGTTTTACTGGCCTGGGATTTCCCAAACAGTTGCACATTTCTGCCGAACCTGCGACATATGCCAGAGTAGAGGGCGACCTGGGGACCGCATAAAAGCACCCTTGAAACCTTTACCTATCATAGAGGAACCCTTTCAAAAAGTGGCTGTGGACATTATTGGGCCCGTGGCTAAGCCTAGAAAATCGGGGAAGCAATACATCCACTGTGGTGGATTACAGCACCCGCTATCCAGAAGCTGTGGCCCTGTCCAGTATTATGGCCGCCGATGGTAACCAGTCAAGGCCCTGGTTACCATCTTCACCAGAGTAGGGTTCCCCAGCGAGATTCTTTCTGACCAAGGTACCCAATTTATGTCTCAGCTGGTTCAATGTATGTGGCGCACCTGTGGGGTACGGGCAATCTGGACTACTGCGTATCACCCCCAAATGAATGGATTAAGTGAGCGCTTCAACAGCACGCTAAAGAACATGCTTAAGGCCTTTACTGAGACTGACCCTGACTGGGAGAAATATCTACCCCATCTCTTCTTTGCATATTGGGAAGTTCCCCAGGAGTCCACAGGATTCTCCCCCTTTGAACTATTGTACGGAAGAAAGGTTCGAGGGCCTTTGACCCTTCTAAAGGAATATTGGGAGGGGCAAGTTGAAGACACAGGTGCTCCTGTTGTCCCATATGTGCTGAAGCTTCGGGAGACTCTGGACCGACTAGCCCGTTTTGCCTAAGACCATGGTCGGATGGCTCAGACCTGACAAAAGACATGGTATGATCGTAAAGCACAATATCGGGAGTTCACACAAGGACAAGTCTTAATGATTGCTCCCCACCCACAAAATAAGCTGCAGACCACCTGGGAAGGTCCCTACAGAGTTCTACAAAAACTTAATGATACAAATTACCTTATTGCTTTAGACGAGCAGGAGCTCCGGCAAAGGACTGTCCGTGTGAACATGATCAAAGAATATCATGCTGCCGGCCCTGCCCGTGCTGCAAATCCCGCGCCTGCGCCGTGTGGCCTTCAATTGGCGCAGGCACAGTGAGTGCCGCTGGCTGCTGGGCTCCCGGCTACCTCACTGCGCCGATGATGTCACAGTACACCCGGCCTCCATCTCTTCCGGGTGTACTGTGACGTCATCAGCGCAGGTGCAGTGAGGTAGCCGGGAGCCCGGCGGGCAGTGGCACTCACTGCGCCTGCGCCGACTGAAGGCCGCACGGCGCAGGTGCAGGATTTGCAGCACGGGTAGGGCCGGCAGCAGATCGAGCGAGCTGCCTGGCCCTGTCCATCACGAGCACGGAGGCATAACTAGAGGTGGGGAAATGGTTCTACTAGGTGCAGGGTTACCGCCCCTTGCACCTAGTAAGCCTAATTTGCATAACTTAAAAGTAAGTTTTTTTAAAAAAAACGGGGGCACCAAAAGAAAAATGATTAACAGATTGGGCATCAGGTGACATTTGCACATTGCAAATGTCATCCTGTTTGATATGCCCAAAACTGGTGACAGAAACCCTTTAACATAGCAACCATCTTTTTATTAGCTTCACATGTCCTGATATACAAAGAGACTGTCTAATCTAATCAACCCTGCTGTAAGCCAGTAATAGCAAATATAAGAATGTTCTCAATTCTCATCTACAGCCATAACATTCATGTTTCAATAGTGATAAGTGTTTTAAATGACATATAACTTATTATTCGTTGTATACGCATAAAATCCTAGCAATCTGAAATAAAGCATTTACAATATAGGGTATATAACACTACATAAAATGTTACTGCGTTTTCCACATGTGAATAGATTTCTTCTGTAAATGCAAGTCATCTCGTTCTTGTACTATGTAATATAAGTCAATAATGCAGCACGCATCAAAACGATCTAAAGATTTAGTGCGTTCATTGAGCCATATGCACTTGAAACAGCTAAATGTATTTTCATTAATGAAATCCAATCTACTGGCATATTGTTCCACACTTCCCATTTAAGTCAATCTAATTGCTGTTTTAAATGTGGTAATACAGTTTGTTGTCACGTTATTCATTTTAGCTCTGAAAATGCGGAAACATCTGGCTCAGCAAATATTTTACAACATTTCAAAGAAATAATTGGTATTGAGAGGGAGTGTAGAGATTCTTAGATACCTAGTGAAAATACCAAGCACATTGTCATACGCATTCTCAGAAGACCACTGTTCAGCCGATCATCAGTCAAATTGGAACCTGCTTGCCTTATATAGTATTTAGAATTAACTCAATTTTTACTAGAGCTAGCGTCAGGGGACTAAAGACATGTTTTTCAGTAGACAGTTTTACATTACTTTTTACTCTTACTTGTAAAATACTATAAAATATACAATCCATATGAAAATAGACACAGATCAATCAAATCAAACCTATAATTCTACAATATTATTCCAGAAGAAGGCAAAACCACATATATGTTGGATGCTCATATAGAGGAGAAAATTCCTGCATAGTGCCTGTGTGTGGCAATGGCAGTCGGTATTTCCATATGCAGGCACTGCTGCACCATTGACCTCACATGTCTGGACTGGATGCAGACAACAGAGGCACTGTCTGTTATAGCCATATTCTGACATGACCAAAGGACCAGTTAACAAGGTAGACTGCTAGATGAATAAATTGGTTAGCCAAAAATGCATTTGATAGTAATATAGACTACATCAAAGTGCTAATTATAAGTACTTTAGTGTACTGCTATTTATCCTGTATATCTGCACTGTTGTTTAGTCCTCTGAGGAGACTGGATGCTACAGCCCAGTTGAAACTCCCCACTCCATAAGACAAGCAAAGTTAGGGACTGTTTCAATAGGATTCACTCTTTTCAGGATGGGTTTTCCACTCACCTGGAAGATGAACAGGCCAAGTAGAGGCAAATGGGGAAATCCAACCCGGTCCTGACAACTCTAGTAAAGCATTTGTTCCCATCTGAACTGAGTTTACAGGACACATTATTTTTTTGTTTTGTTTATGCACACTGGTTTATTTATTTCACTTCTGAATATGTTGATGAAAGTGGCACAGAGGCAGATCTCTAGGGGATGGTTTTATTACCTGTCTTTTTGATGTTTACTTTATTCATTATGACAATTGGCTACAGTGAATCACCATGTTGTTTTTTATTATGTAACCTTATTTGAATAAAAGTTACATTTTAGCTTTATATTGTTCTACTCTGTTGGGAGGTGAGTTCTGTTATCTGTTATGTTAACCATCTAACCAGAAAAGCTAGCTATGTTTGAGGTTACAAACTGAAATGATGCCTGACTTTGATGTCTAACTGCCTTCTATTGTCAGAGTGAGCATGAGAGTCAGAGTCAGAATCAGGTTCTGCATCAGAGTCAGCATCAGAATGAGCATGAGAGTCAGGGCCGGGGTAAGAGTAAGGATCAGCATCAGACTCTGCTTCTGGATCAGCCTTAGTGTCAGCATCATTTTCAGAGTCATCATGAGTGTGTCAGTTTCAGGGTCATAGACAGTGTCACAGTCAGCATCAGAGTCACTGTCAGAGTCAAAGTAACCTTATTTTGATGTTTGATTATTACATCTAAGGATGTCCTAATGCACCCTATAGCTAAGCAGGATATACAGTTTCCATGGAGGTGTGCTTTTTGTTGCATTTTATGTGCAGGGTCTGCTAGTTTGTTTTCTTTGTTAGATAAAGAGAAAAATATTTTTAGATTAAGATGGTCAAGTGGTAAGAATTTCCACTAGATTTGAAGTCATTGCAAATGTCTGTTAAATTATGTTGCCTATATGTTTGGATGGCTGGTTTTGATTTTGGTCTTTAAAGTCCAAATCAAATTAAAGTCAGTGTTATGTATAGGCTGAGTAGAGTAGACCACAACTCAGCTTCAACTGTGTACAATGAAAAATCATATATCAATATGGAAGGGTGTTTGATCAAGGAATTAAATCTATCCTACAGTAAGTTGCTGGTTTAGCTTCTTTTTCATACATCCCTTTGCATCACTACCTATTGTATTTCCTACCTGTTTGTAGTCTAATCTTAGTCTTAAGACTCGGTGCAGAACAGGATCTTCTGAACATTATATTAACAGATAAATACTATATAGTCTTACATTCTAAAAAAATATCTCGCAGTTTTTAAAATATTATGTGTCTGTACATTTTTCTCTGGTATAGTAGAAATGAAATGGCTGTAACAAGCATTACAAATCACTTACAACAGATAACACAACAGGTCACGAGGATTCTGCTACTGGAACAGATTGACTGCTTATCTCAAATGAACATGTGCCAATCCTGAGAGTATTCAGAGAGTTTTCTACTGGCATGGGTCAGGATTCTACAATGAAACTGAAATGTGACTCTAATAATGGAAAATTGTAAAAAGATAATCTGATTGTATCTGTCAGAATTACCACTGGTTATGATTTCTGGGAAATAAGTAAAAATACTTGTAGTGAATAGGAATGATACCACCATTGTGTCTAATATTTGTAAACCATTCACTTGAATTTATGTTAGTTATTTTACTCCACCATAATAATCTTAGTTTAATGGCTGGGGTTCATATCTGGTCAGATATTCTTTTTGGTACCCCCATCGCAGAATCCATCAGATCTGATGTGAAGAATAGCAATACATACTGTGTTATTTTCCTGCTGAAATTAATTACATCAAGATGGAACTGCTGTCCTCTAGTATAAGTCAATTGATTCTGTGAGGCACCAGTGTTCTCAATTGCTCATGGATCTAGCCACGCACTAAGGTTTCTGTTATAAACTAACCAAGTGCGAACATAATTTAAGGATTTGTTCACATTGCCCATGTTCTCTGTTCTGTTGGGCAATAATAGTGTAGTGCAAATTACTATTCTTGCTGGCAAACTTGATGGAAGTTTATCAGACCTATAATGTAGACTTGGAATTTAGAAGAGGGGTCTTTGTGCTCTATTAAACCCCAGGACCCAGATGCAACCACTGTCTCAGCATCCTCATAGTTAAACCTCTGGATCTGTTCCGTCATAGCTCTATTAAGGGGAACTCCCATCTTAGCCATTTAAGACAAAAATACCTGATAGAAGCTAGTCCAAAAAACAGTAGTCTGCCAACATTAAAACTGCCTGGTGATTGGGCAACCACCAGTGAATATAAGTGGCTCTCTCTATTCACTTTTATAGGAATTACAGAAGCAACCAAGTTTTCCATTCAATAATAGAAGCCATCCTAAATTAAATATTATGCCTACAATCAAAATCCAATGTAGTAGATGAGTTTTAAACTGAGGCAATCAAGTAAGAATGTAAGCTATCATTGTATTTTCCATTATCTTTTATAATTTTAAAATTAATGAATTAATCAGGGTGAAAGGACCAATAAACTTTATATACTGTACATACATAACTGATGCACAATAAGCAAGTAGTAGCTTCTTTAAGATTTGTCTACATTCTAGGGGGGAAATTGCTAAACTCACATATAAGGCTATATTAGACCTGCAAGGGGTTCAACCAGATCATCGTGTTCATAGGAATGCTCTTTAGTGATGATTTGCCTATGTAAAAGTACCGCCGATTATCGAATGAACGAGCAAACTATGCAAAACATTTTTGCCCGCAACATACTGTACTGTCTAATCACTCTCTGTTGCCAACAAATAATGATTCTGTATGGGGACGAACGATGGCAAAGTGATTAGTCCTCCTTATACTGTGGAGGAGATCTCTGCATGTAATAGCAGCAGTCTCCTTCACTGACGAGCAGACAAAAGGAATACTTCCTTCCAACAATCGTGATGCTCATTTGCAGGTCTAATAGAGTCCTAATATACATTTCAGATTCTCCAAACATAAGATATGGAGATTACCAGGGCTTATTTTTCTACTTCAATCCAATGAAAAGGACTATAGCCAACATCTCCTTAACACAAACTGCTTGACAGAAAATAATAGATTGCATTCATAACAAAGTGCAATTGTCACAAGAAACATTTTAGGTTTAGTGCCTCTTAAAGACCTCTATATCTCTTTATGACTCATGAATTGCAGTGATATGGTTTGTAAGTTTTTTCAGCCCGGCATTTTGTGTCTTTTTTAATTAAAAAAAAATACAAAAATAAACTTTTTTTAGCCACAGCTTAACAATCTTCACTTTAATAATATTCGGTTGAGCCCATTCAAAGAAATAAGTGCTCAGGAAGAAAAGCACTCATCCAATTTATTGTTACAGATCCATTCCTCAAATAAGTGTTTCACAGCACGCTTAACCACCTCTTCAGATTCCTCCTGGCACAGTGGTTAAGTGAAATGGCAATGAAGATATAATCAGGGCACGCAAACATGCTTATTACTAGATCACATGCTGCTATTTCATAATGACCCACCCTACATGATCCTTTGTGAACATGGACTGCAAGCAAAACAAAAGACAAAAGAAAATACTGTGCTACAAATGCTGTGCTATGAAACTGCAAATGGGGAAAAGTTAACTTTCTCTAGCAAACCATTATAGATAAGCACAAAATTCCTGTAGATGGGATAGGTTAGCAGGTTTTACTTAAAGGGGTTGTACAGGAGTTTAAAAAAATCACAAAAGGCAGAGAATGTGATACAATTAAAAAAATAATCACCTAATAAATCCCCTGCTGCTCCTCCACAATGGCTGAGGAAGCCACATCAGTACAGTTACTGTATGATATGCCATAAATAGATATGACCACTGCTATCAATTTCTGGCCTAAGTAATGATGCCTACAAGTACAGCACAAGAATGCCATGGGAGGTCATGTTAATGTAATGCTATTGTGTGAACATTTACATGTGTTCTCTTGCTGGCTGTATGCAGTAGTGCACCAAGCTGCCAGGTTAAGTTCACAACCAGGAAGCTTGGGGGGATACAAAAGGGTGGTACACTACCCTTTTCCATCCTGCAGAGTCCAACAAAAAAGTATACATAGAGGGGATATCTGACTCTTTGTAATTTATGACCTATGCTCTGGTAACACGTCCTGGTTACCTGGATGGCCAAATGGCTGCTACAGGTGCAGTGGATGCATAAATACATTAAAACAGGGAAAACTTTCTGTAGTAATGTGACTAAGAAAATGTATACCATTAAAGCATTCATCAACTGCAGGACCCGGCGTGTCATTTATAAAATGACTTGCCTCTGTGGCCTTGAATATATTGGAAAGACCAGGAGAGAGCTGCGGCGACGCATTGGTGAACACGTGATGTGACTAATGCGAAGGATAAACCCATTGCCCGACACATTAACAATGTACATGGGGGCAATTTAACTTTTTTGAGTTTCACTGGAATCAAACAGGTATCAGAATCAGGCAGAGGAGGGAATTGGGATCAAAACATACTGCAACATGAGGCCAGGTCGATCTTTGGTTTGAAAACGATAGATCCAAATGGGCTCAATGACAAGCAAAACTATGGCTGCTTCATTTAGTCTGTTTTTTTGTTCCTGTCCCTTCCATGCCGTGGTGCAGGCACATTACTATTTATGACTTATGTCCCCTTTATTTATGACTTTATTTATGATCTTCCCATAGTTAAATCCGTGTTCTTTCTCTATTTGTGCATCAGTCACTTGAAAACAGGACGATTCTGCATTGAATCGCCACGTTTACTTTTAGGCACGAGGAGCGCTCCATTGCCAAGGCGATGAGACGCTCTCCGGCCTATCTGTATAGCTGTACGCCACTCCGGACTATGTGACTGGAAGCTGTGCGGTGCTGGGCGGAAGCACGTTGTTGTGGCGTGCGTTCCATATGTGTTCCAGCAAGGCAAGTGAAGCGGACGCCGGTGAATCACGTAGGAGGTAGGTCAGCTATAAAAGCCCAAGCTGCTGCCCTTGCCCAGCGCCACCTCGAATCATTAATGGTGTTTAGCTTGGGGATACCAGACCCCTTTAGCAGTATCTCCTTATTCTTGACCTGCACGTAATTATCTTTAGACTGAGGATCTTTTTAGTGAGCCACTGCTCGCCTTTTTCCCTGTGTCAACCTTTGTAGTGACCAGGTTTGACATTTGAGGGGATATTTGTTTTTTTTTGTACTACATACTCATCCCTTCCCATGTTTGCCACTTTTATGGTACCCATTTGCAGTGACCCTGTTTTATCATCTGGGCACTAGTATACATGGTATTAACAGTAATACGTTTTTTGTGGCAACCTGGGGGGATTTTATATGTGGTTGTTTATCTCTTATAATCTTCATTGATTTTTTGCACTTTATCTTGTCACTGACCTATTCCCTGAGGAGTCTTAGTACCAAGATGAAACATGGCATGTCGGGACTAAAGTGAGGGATAATTGTACAGGGCTAGGGCCGCGTCAGGGACAGGTTCCTGACGGGGTCGCCCCTGTCGGGGAGGGTGCTCCGATTCTGCTAGGCAGGGTTGCAATATCCCCCTTTCCCTTTTATATTTAGGGCATAGGGGTAGGGACAGTTAATGTCCCGGTTGTATCCCACCTCTAACACCATCACCTCGATTAAGAAGAAGATTACAGCAATACTGTTTATGAACAAACCATCTACATATGAGAATGTGAGGTAACGACTCTCAGGAGATGGTAAGAGATTTGACATCTTTTTTGTATATATTTACCATTATATGATTTGCAATGTATATTTGATGGGCCCGGATATCAAGTTTTATCAGATTTAGTAAAAGTTACGTTTTAAAATTGTTTATTATATAGTCCTATCCTCTATTTGTCCCGTGAATATTGGCCAGGTGAGGTTTTTGCCCATTACACACAACTATTTGGGTATTGTACATATATCTATGCTCTGGATAGGTCATCAACATCTGATCAATGGTGGTCCGACACCTGGGACCCCTGCCGATCAACTGTTTGAGAAAGGTAAATATGTTTTTTTTACTGCCATTTCAGGAAAAGTGGATTCTTTACCACAAAGTGCCAATAAATTCAGATTTGTGGTGAATGGAATATTTCCTGAAATTTGAATTGAATTCCATGTCATTAACATCAATTTACTCAACTAATAATAAACATGATGCTCAAAAGTAACATACCTATAGCTGGTAACGGGCCTTTGTATCACAAGGAGATGACATAGATGTACAGAGACTTAATCTAGCATTTGACACTTCCAGTCTGCCATAAGATCATCATATTGATATGCTGCTAATTTTTTCACTGATATAATCAAATAACACCAAGTTGGGCTCCTTACCTTTATGTTAAACACTCCTGGTCTTCCCACTTGATTGTAGAATGATAGCTGATCTTTCACAGATGAAACCCACAATATCAACTGATTTAACTGGAGTTCAAATAAAGAGACGTTCTTTAACTCGTCCTCAATTTCATTTTGCTTGTCTTGTAGATCTTTAGACACCTAAAAAACAGCCACACAATTCTGTTACTTACTGTATTTGTGACATTTTTTTCCTAAGACTCTTTTTTCACCTCAAAACATCTCTTAATAATATAAAAATGAGTTTCTGTCTGTCTGTCTGTCTGTCTGTCTGTTCTCTATGTGCGACCAAACTACTGGACCGATTTTCACCAAATTCGGCACACAGGTACATCAGGTGTCCGGGAAGGTTTTAGACCAGGTCTCATCTGTCTAGGACATACCGTTCCTAAGATATCCCCAAAATATGATCTCCATTAGCCAACATTACAACTGGGAACTTTGGTTTTAAACTCCAACTGCCATTCTCTGCAAAGGTACACACAGGGAGGGCAGGTTTCCATAACAACCAGGTAATTATCAGCAGCTGAGGATCTCATCCATTTCTATTCACTGACACTGTTAAAGGTATTCCGGTTACCATAAATATAACTTATGTTTTTTTCTATTACTACAGTTCAGTAGTAATAAAAGATGTTTTCCTCCACTGCTGTCTATTGCGTGGGCTCATAAATAAGCATGGTATTGACCTTTAATTCAGGCCACCCTAAAAGAAGTACTTAAAACCTCCGCCTCAGGTCTCACTAAGCCACACCCCCAACTATGTCAGGCCACACCCCCTTTCACTCCGCAGCCAACAGAGATTGAAAAAATAAAGGTAAAAATCAACTTCTGTCAGCTGCAGGGATGGGTGGGAGGTTGACTTTCTTTCTGCAACAACACAAAGAAACATTAAATAAAATAGATTAAATACACCCATGCGAAGCGTCTTGCTAATCCACGCCCCCGACTCTGTCACGTCACGCCCCCTCCCACTCCGCAGCCAATGGGAATTGAAAAAATTAAGGTAAAAATAAACTTCTGTTTGCTGCAGGGGTGGGAGGGTGAATTTCTCTCTGCAACGACACACAAAAATTTTAGATGAAATAGACTAATTATAGACTACAACCGTTCGAAGCCTTTTGCTAAGCCACGCCCCGTCTCTGTCAGGCCATGCCCCCTCTCACTCCGCAGCCATTCTGCAACGACACACAGAAACATTAAATGAAATAGATTAAATGCACCTATGCGAAGCGCTTTGCTAAGCCACGCCCCAACTCTGTAAGGCCACTCCGCAGCCAACAGGGATTAGTAACATAGGTTATAGTTTATAAGGCCGAAAAAAAAGACATCTGTCCATCCAGTTCGACCTGTTTTCCTACAAGTTGATCCAGAGGAAGGCAAAAAAAACCTGTGCGGTAGAAGCCAATTTTCCTCACTTTAGGGGAAAAAATTCCTTCCCGACTCCAATCAGGCAATCAGAATTACTCCCTGGATCAACAACAACCCATATCTAGTAACTATAACCTGTAATATTATTACCCTCCAGAAATACATCCAGGCCCCTCTTGAACTCTTTTACTGAACTTACCATCACCACCTCCTCGGGCAGAGAGTTCCATAGTCTCACTGCTCTTACCGTAAAGAATCCTCTTCTATTTTTGTGAACAAACCTTCTTTCCTCCAGGCGCAGAGGATGTCCCCTCGTCATGGTTACTGTCCTTGGGATAAAGAGATCATGGGAGAGATCTCTGTACTGACCCCTGATATATTTATACATAGTTATTAGATCTCCCCTCAGTCGTCTTTTTTCTAAAGTGAATAACCCTAATTTTGATAATCTTTCTGGGTACTGTAGTCCACCCATTCCAGCTATGACTTTAGTTGCCCTCCTCTGAACCCTCTCCAGCTCTGCTATGTCTGCCTTGTTCACAGGAGCCCAGAACTGTACACAGTACTCCATGTGTGGTCTGACTAGTGATTTGTAAAGTGGCAGGACTATGTTCTCATCACGGGCATCTATGCCCCTTTTGATGCAACCCATTATCTTATTGGCCTTGGCAGCAGCTGTCTGACACTGGTTTCTGCAGCTTAGTTTGCTGTTCACTAAAATTCCTAGGTCCTTTTCCATGTCAGAGTTAACCCAATGTTTTACCATTTAGTATGTACTGGTGACTTGCATTATTCCTTCCCATATGCATAACCTTACATTTGTCAGTGTTAAACCTCATCTGCCACTTCTCTGCCCAAGCCTCCAGTCTATCCAGATCCATCTGTAACAGTGTACTGTCCTCTTCTGTGTTAATTACTTTACACAGTTTAGTGTCATCTGCAAAAATTGATATTTTACTGTGCAAGCCTTCTACAAGATCATTAATAAATATATTGAAGAGAATAGGGCCCAATACTGACCCCTGTGGTACCCCACTAGTTACAGTGACCCAATCTGAGTATGTACCATTAATAACCACCCTCTGTTTTCTATCACTGAGCCATTTACTTACCCACATACAGACATTTTCTCCAAGGCCAAGCATTCTCATTTTATATACTAACCTTTTATGTGGTACCGTGTCAAATGCTTTGGAGAAGTCCAGATATATGATATCCATTGATTCCCCGCGGTCAAGTCTAAAACTTACCTCCTCATAGAAACTGATTAAATTGGTTTGACACGACCGATCCCTCATGAAGCCATGCTGATATGGAGTTATTTGCTTATTTTCATTGAGGTACTCCAAGATAGCATCTCTTAGAAAACCTTCAAACAGTTTACCCACTACAGATGTTAAACTTACCGGCCTATAGTTCCCGGGCTCTGTTTTTGGACCCTTTTTGAATATTGGCACCACATTTGCTATGCGCCAATCCTGTGGAACACTCCCTGTCAGTATAGAGTCCTTAAATATCAAGTATAAGGGTCTGGCAATGACATTACTTAATTCTCTTAGGATACGTAGGTGTATGCCATCCGGTCCTGGCGATTTGTCTATTTTAATCTTTTTAAGACGCCCCAGTACTTCTTCCTGGGTCAGACAGGACACTTTTAAAGGGGAATTCACTTTTATATTCTGCATTTCATCTGACAGTTTATTTTCCTCAGTGAATACAGTGGAGAAAAAAATATTTAAGAGTTTTGCTTTCTCCTCATCGCTCTCTGCTACTCCCCCCTCACTACTCTGTAAGGGGCCGACACCTTCAGATTTATACTTTTTAGTATTTATATAATTGAAGAACATTTTAGGGTTAGTTTTACTCTCTTTAGCAATTAGTCTTTCAGTCTCTAGTTTAGCTGCTTTTATTTGTCTTTTACAAATTCTATTTTTTTCCTTATAGTTTTTCAATGCTTCCTCGCTCCCCTCCTGTTTTAGTGATTTAAATGCTTTCTTTTTGTCATTTATTGCTTTTTTTACAGTTCTATTTATCCACATTGGTTTTTTCTTGTTTCTTATTAGAGATGAGCGAGTAGTGTTCGATCGAGCCGGTATTCGATCGAATACTACGCTATTCGGCATACTCGATTTCAATCGAGTATAACGGCGATGGCGCACTTAGAATTCGTTTCCCCTCCCACCTTCCCTGGCGCTCTTTTTCCACCAATCAACATGCAGGGGGGGTATGACAGGCACGCTGAGCACGCTGGCAGCGCGAAAACAGCGTCTACATGGATTGGCTGGAAAAACCATGTGACCTCGAATATTAAAAACTCAGCTCTTCCTGCTCGTACGCATATGCTGCGTGAACTTAGTCAGGGACAGAGGCTGGAGAAGGGACAGACAGGTTTTAGCAGTTGGACAGGCAGGAGCGTGATTAAAAGCCCTTATCAGGGCTACTATAGTGCACTACAGTGATAGCTTTACTACAAGATACACTTTACAGAGAACGGCTGCCGTATTCAGGGATAGCTGCTGGAGTAGGGACAGAGAGAGCCATTAGTGGTGTATTAGGTGCTCTGCTACATACCAAACTATATTTGGCACTACTGTTCAGCGTTCTTTTTGGCTGAAAAACCCTGTTATATAACTAGTGTGTATATGCACCATCTGATCTGGCAGTATACGGCTGTGAATTTTATTTTATTTTTTTAAATACAGTTTATTTGGCTCTAGTGTTCTGGGTTCTGTGTGCCTGCAATACCCTTTTTGTATACCAGGTGTAAATACCCACCGTCTGTTCAGTTAGTACACGGCTGTGTACCTTGAAATATACAATATCTAGGCCATTTAATAGGCCACTGTACTGTGCGTTCTCTTGCTAAATTATCTCACATACCTGGTGTAAATACCCACCGTCTGTTCTGTTACTACACGGCTGTGTACTTTGAAATATACAATATCTAGGCATTTTAATAGGCCACTGTACTGTGCGTTCTCTTGCTAAATTATCTCACATACCTGGTGTAAATACCCACCGTCTGTTCTGTTACTACACGGCTGTGTACTTTGAAATATACAATATCTAGGCATTTTAATAGGCCACTGTACTGTGCGTTCTCTTGCTAAATTATCTCACATACCTGGTGTAAATACCCACCGTCTGTTCTGTTACTACACGGCTGTGTACTTTGAAATATACAATATCTAGGCATTTTAATAGGCCACTGTACTGTGCGTTCTCTTGCTAAATTATCTCACATACCTGGTGTAAATACCCACCGTCTGTTCTGTTACTACACGGCTGTGTACTTTGAAATATACAATATCTAGGCATTTTAATAGGCCACTGTACTGTGCGTTCTCTTGTTAAATTATCTCACATACCTGGTGTAAATACCCACCGTCTGTTCTGTTACTACACGGCTGTGTACTTTGAAATATACAATATCTAGGCATTTTAATAGGCCACTGTACTGTGCGTTCTCTTGCTAAATTATCTCACATACCTGGTGTAAATACCCACCGTCTGTTCTGTTACTACACGGCTGTGTACTTTGAAATATACAATATCTAGGCATTTTAATAGGCCACTGTACTGTGCGTTCTCTTGCTAAATTATCTCACATACCTGGTGTAAATACCCACCGTCTGTTCTGTTACTACACGGCTGTGTACTTTGAAATATACAATATCTAGGCATTTTAATAGGCCACTGTACTGTGCGTTCTCTTGCTAAATTATCTCACATACCTGGTGTAAATACCCACCGTCTGTTCTGTTACTACACGGCTGTGTACTTTGAAATATACAATATCTAGGCATTTTAATAGGCCACTGTACTGTGCGTTCTCTTGCTAAATTATCTCACATACCTGGTGTAAATACCCACCGTCTGTTCTGTTACTACACGGCTGTGTACTTTGAAATATACAATATCTAGGCATTTTAATAGGCCACTGTACTGTGCGTTCTCTTGCTAAATTATCTCACATACCTGGTGTAAATACCCACCGTCTGTTCTGTTACTACACGGCTGTGTACTTTGAAATATACAATATCTAGGCATTTTAATAGGCCACTGTACTGTGCGTTCTCTTGCTAAATTATCTCACATACCTGGTGTAAATACCCACCGTCTGTTCTGTTACTACACGGCTGTGTACTTTGAAATATACAATATCTAGGCATTTTAATAGGCCACTGTACTGTGCGTTCTCTTGCTAAATTATCTCACATACCTGGTGTAAATACCCACCGTCTGTTCTGTTACTACACGGCTGTGTACTTTGAAATATACAATATCTAGGCATTTTAATAGGCCACTGTACTGTGCGTTCTCTTGCTAAATTATCTCACATACCTGGTGTAAATACCCACCGTCTGTTCTGTTACTACACGGCTGTGTACTTTGAAATATACAATATCTAGGCATTTTAATAGGCCACTGTACTGTGCGTTCTCTTGCTAAATTATTTCACATACCTGGTGTAAATACCCACCGTCTGTTCTGTTACTACACGGCTGTGTACTTTGAAATATACAATATCTAGGCATTTTAATAGGCCACTGTACTGTGCGTTCTCTTGCTAAATTATCTCACATACCTGGTGTAAATACCCACCGTCTGTTCTGTTACTACACGGCTGTGTACTTTGAAATATACAATATCTAGGCATTTTAATAGGCCACTGTACTGTGCGTTCTCTTGCTAAATTATCTCACATACCTGGTGTAAATACCCACCGTCTGTTCTGTTACTACACGGCTGTGTACTTTGAAATATACAATATCTAGGCATTTTAATAGGCCACTGTACTGTGCGTTCTCTTGCTAAATTATCTCACATACCTGGTGTAAATACCCACCGTCTGTTCAGTTACTACACGGCTGTGTACTTTGAAATATACAATATCTAGGCATTTTAATAGGCCACTGTACTGTGCGTTCTCTTGCTAAATTATCTCACATACCTGGTGTAAATACCCACCGTCTGTTCTGTTACTACACGGCTGTGTACTTTGAAATATACAATATCTAGGCATTTTAATAGGCCACTGTACTGTGCGTTCTCTTGCTAAATTATCTCACATACCTGGTGTAAATACCCACCGTCTGTTCTGTTACTACACGGCTGTGTACTTTGAAATATACAATATCTAGGCATTTTAATAGGCCACTGTACTGTGCGTTCTCTTGCTAAATTATCTCACATACCTGGTGTAAATACCCACCGTCTGTTCTGTTACTACACGGCTGTGTACCTTGAAATATACAATATCTAGGCCTTTTAATAGGCCACTGTACTGTGCGTTCTCTTGCTAAATTATTTCACATACCTAATTATATACCCAAATATTGTATTTGCAACAAAAAAAAAATAAAATGCGGAGGGGGGCTAGCGGAATCGGACGTGGACGAGGACGGGGGCGCGGAAATGCTGTTGGTGGCCTTGTTGAAGCCAGTGGGGATACAATGCGTGCTGGTGAGGGTCAGCCAGGATCACACTCATCCAGAATCCCTGCCTTTATGGGACAGTTAAGCAGGGGGCGAGTTACACCGCTGTTGAGGCCTGAGCAGGTTGAACAGGTGGTGCAATGGATAGCCGATAGCGCTTCCACACAGTTGTCCACCAGCCAGTCATCCACACAGTCTCACTCTGACCCTCCTTCCTCCACACCTGGCCAACAGAGTCATCCCACCCTTGACCCCTCCCAGGAGCTCTTTTCGGGTCCTTTTTCAGATGTGCCGGAAGAATCCCAGGAGCTAGCAGAGGAATTTGTTTGTAGTGATGCCCAAACACTTGAGTTTTCGCCATCTCCTGCTGATGTGGACCCTGAACCAGCATCTGTTATCATGAGCGATGATGATGATGAGACGCAGTTGCCATCAAGGGAGGCTGTTGGAATGTCCAGTGGGCAGGAGGAGGAGCAGAGTGAGGAAGAGGAGGTGGTGGATGACGAAATGACCGACCCCACTTGGCCAGGGGTGATGTCCAGCGGGGAAAGCAGTGGAGAGGTGGTGGTCTGCGCAGCACCGAAAAAGGCAGCAAGAGGCAGAGGGATGTCCACAGGCAGAGGGATGTCCAGAGGCAGAGGGATGTCCAGAGGCAGAGGGATGTCCACAGGCAGAGGGATGTCCACAGGCAGAGGGATGTCCAGAGGCAGAGGACAGTCCAGACAGAGTAGTGAGGCCACAGCCAGCACGGCCGAAGCTGTTCCCGGCAGCGGGCAGTCGCGTGAAGCTCCCCCATCGAGGCCTCGTACTTCTGTGGTGTGGAGATTTTTTAATGTTTGTGCGGATGACAAACTGAGCGCGGTTTGCACACTCTGCCACTCAAAACTGAGTAGGGGCTCTGAGAAGAGCAATCTGACCACCTCAGGCATGCGGCGTCACTTGGAAGTCAAGCACTGGGCTGAGTGGGAGAGAGCAAACGCAATACAACCTGCGCCCGGTCCTGCTGCCACTGCCTCTTCCCCTTTGTTG
This sequence comes from Rhinella marina, assembly GCA_900303285.1. Taxonomy (NCBI): domain Eukaryota; kingdom Metazoa; phylum Chordata; class Amphibia; order Anura; family Bufonidae; genus Rhinella; species Rhinella marina. The sequence goes on along the minus strand of ONZH01009236.1, from coordinate 82,694 downwards.
TGTGCTGCCACTGCGGTCCAGACCTCCAGCCAGGACACCTCCACATCTGCCTCTGCCTCGGCTACTTTGGGGCCTTCTCCTTCAGCCTCCCCTTCCCCCGCCTCTTCGCCTGCACCTTCACACTCCTCGTCCCAACAACTGTCCATCTCGCAGGCGTTCGACCGCAGGCGGAAGTACGCCTCGAGTCACCCCCAAGCCCAAGCCTTAAACTGCCACATCTCCAAACTGCTGGCCCTGGAGATGTTGCCGTTTAGGCTTGTGGAGACGCAGGCCTTCCGCGACCTGATGGCGGCTGCCGCACCTCGCTATTCCGTCCCTAGCCGCCACTACTTTTCCCGGAGTGCCGTCCCCGCCCTGCACCAGCACGTGTCGCGTAACATCAGGCGGGCCCTGAGGTACGCAGTCAGCGCAAAGGTCCACTTGACCACCGACTCGTGGACAAGCGCTTGCGGCCAGGGACGCTACATCTCTTTGACGGCACACTGGGTGAATGTAGTGGAAGCGGGGACGGGGTCGCAAACAGAGACGGCCTACCTACCACCCCCGCCCAAGATTGCCAGCATGGGTTCTGATAAACCCCCCTCCTCCTCCTCCTCCTCCTCCTCCTCCTGTGCCTTAACATCTCCCTCAGCCGCTAGCTGGAAGCGTTGCAGCACTGGCGCGGGGAGACGTCAGCAGGCGGTGCTAAAGCTCATCAGCTTGGGCGACAGGAAGCACAGCGCCCCAGAGGTGAGGGACGCCATATTGCAGCAGACGGAGATGTGGCTGTCGCCGCTGCAGCTAGGACCAGGCATGGTCGTGTGCGATAACGGCCGTAACCTGGTGGCGGCTCTGGAGCTTGCCGAACTCAATCACGTACCATGCCTGGCCCACGTTTTTAATCTGGTAGTCCAAAAATTTCTGAAGACTTACCCCAACCTGGCAGAGCTACTGGTGAAAGTGCGGCGCTTGTGCGCTCACTTTCGTAAGTCAACTGTAGCTGCTGCTAGCTTAAAAAAACTCCAGCAACGCCTCCATTTGCCTGAACATCGGCTGTTGTGCGACCTGCCCACTCGCTGGAATTCCACCTATTCCATGTTGGCCAGGGTGTGTGAGCAGCAGAGAGCATTGATGGAGTACCAGATAATGAATCCACGCGTGCCTCCAACTCAGCTCCCTCAGTTTGCCAACCACGAGTGGCCATGGATGGCAGACATATGCGATGTACTGCGTATCTTTGAGGAGTCCACCAAGAAGGTCAGCAGCGAGGACGCTATAGTGAGCGTAACCATCCCGCTCCTAGGCGTCCTTAAAGAATCGCTCATCGCAATAAGGGAGAACGCATTGCACGCAGAGGAGACGGGGGTAGGAGGAGACGCAACGGAGCTACACAGTCAGACCACACTTTTGTCTGCTTCACGGTGGCAGTTGCAGGAGGAGGAGGATGAGGAGGAGGACGACGTGGAGGTGGCTGTGGAAGAGGAGGAGGATGCTGGCGGCGAGGGTAGCAGTCAGGCTGTGTGCGTCCCATTGGTTCAGCGCGGATGGGGCGGAGAGGAGGCGGAAGAGGAAGAGGAGGAAATGGCAAGTGATCCTTCTGGTGGGGGCAGTGAGGTCATGCCTATTCAGAGTCTGGCACACATGGCTGACTTCATGCTGGGCTGCTTTTCCCGGGACACACGTGTTGTCCGGATAGTGGAGAACAAACTGTACTGGGTCTTCGCACTCCTGGACCCCCGGTATAAAGATAACGTCTCCTCTTTTATTCCGGTAGAGGAGAGGACGAATCGATTGCTGGAATACCAGAGGGAACTCGTGCAGAACATGATGGAGATTTTCCCACCCACCATCGCTGGCGGCAGAGAGGAGAGGGTCTCCCAGAGTCCCACAACATCAATCAGGCCCACAGCCACCAGGGGAACACTCTCCAAGGTGTGGGACACGTTCATGGCACCCCCTCGTGCAACTTCCATCACTGCGGGGCCCGCTATCAGCAGGAGGGACAAGTATCGGCGGATGTTGCGGGAGTACCTGGCAGACCGTAACCCTGTCCTCCCCGATCCCTCGGCGTCCTACACTTACTGGGTCTCCAAGTTGGACACGTGGCTGGAACTGTCCCTGTACGCCTTGGAGGTGCTTGCCTGCCCTGCCGCCAGCGTGCTATCAGAAAGGGTGTTCAGCGCAGCCGGGGGCATTATAACCGATAAGCGCAGCCGCCTGTCAACCGACAGTGCGGACAGGCTGACGCTAATCAAAATGAACAGCAAGTGGATTGACCCGGACTTTGCTTCTCCAACCGTGGAAAGCAGCCAAAAGTGAAGTGCCATCTGTATGAAGTGCCATTTCCTCCTCCACCTCCTCCTCCTCCTCCTTAACCGCCGTAGAATTGCTCCGTAAATAAGAAAAATGTATATGTTTATGGCTCACATCTTGGGCCTCCACAAAATGTTTAAGAGGTCTCACCTCTTGGGCCTCCACATAATTTTTAAGAGGTCTCACCTCTTGGGCCTCCACATAATTTTTAAGAGGTCTCACCTCTTGGGCCTGCACAAAATGTTTAAGAGGTCTCACCTCTTGGGCCTCCACATAATTTTTAAGAGGTCTCACCTCTTGGGCCTGCACAAAATGTTTAAGAGGTCTCACCTCTTGGGCCTCCACATAATTTTTAAGAGGTCTCACCTCTTGGGCCTCCACAAAATGTTTAAGAGGTCTCACCTCTTGGGCCTCCACATAATTTTTAAGAGGTCTCACCTCTTGGGCCTCCACATAATTTTTAAGAGGTCTCACCTCTTGGGCCTCCACAAAATGTTTAAGAGGTCTCACCTCTTGGGCCTCCACATAATTTTTAAGAGGTCTCACCTCTTGGGCCTCCACATAATTTTTAAGAGGTCTCACCTATTGGGCCTCCACATAATTTTTAAGAGGTCTCACCTCTTGGGCCTCCACAAAATGTTTAAGAGGTCTCACCTCTTGGGCCTCCACATAATTTTTAAGAGGTCTCACCTCTTGGGCCTCCACATAATTTTTAAGAGGTCTCACCTCTTGGGCCTCCACAAAATTTTTAAGAGGTCTCACCTCTTGGGCCTCCACAAAATTTTAAGAGGTCTCACCTCTTGGGCCTCCACAAAATTTTAAGAGGTCTCACCTCTTGGGCCTCCACATAATTTTTAAGAGGTCTCACCTCTTGGGCCTCCACAAAATCTTTAAGAGGTCTCACCTCTTGGGCCTCCACAAAATCTTTAAGAGGTCTCACCTCTTGGGCCTCCACAAAATCTTTAAGAGGTCTCACCTCTTGGGCCTCCACAAAATCTTTAAGAGGTCTCACCTCTTGGGCCTCCACAAAATCTTTAAGAGGTCTCACCTCTTGGGCCTCCACAAAATCTTTAAGAGGTCTCACCTCTTGGGCCTCCACAAAATCTTTAAGAGGTCTCACCTCTTGGGCCTCCACAAAATCTTTAAGAGGTCTCACCTTGGCCTCCAAATTTAAGGTCTCCCTCTTGGGCCTCCACAAAATCTTTAAGAGGTCTCACCTCTTGGGCCTCCACAAAATCTTTAAGAGGTCTCACCTCTTGGGCCTCCACAAAATCTTTAAGAGGTCTCACCTCTTGGGCCTCCACAAAATCTTTAAGAGGTCTCACCTCTTGGGCCTCCACAAAATCTTTAAGAGGTCTCACCTCTTGGGCCTCCACAAAATCTTTAAGAGGTCTCACCTCTTGGGCCTCCACAAAATCTTTAAGAGGTCTCACCTCTTGGGCCTCCACAAAATCTTTAAGAGGTCTCACCTCTTGGGCCTCCACAAAATCTTTAAGAGGTCTCACCTCTTGGGCCTCCACAAAATCTTTAAGAGGTCTCACCTCTTGGGCCTCCACAAATCTTTAAGAGGTCTCACCTCTTGGGCCTCCACAAAATCTTTAAGAGGTCTCACCTCTTGGGCCTCCACAAAATCTTTAAGAGGTCTCACCTCTTGGGCCTCCACATAATCTTTAAGAGGTCTCACCTCTTGGGCCTCCACAAAATCTTTAAGAGGTCTCACCTCTTGGGCCTCCACAAAATCTTTAAGAGGTCTCACCTCTTGGGCCTCCACAAAATCTTTAAGAGGTCTCACCTCTTGGGCCTCCACAAAATTTTAAGAGGTCTCACCTCTTGGGCCTCCACAAAATCTTTTAAGAGGTCTCACCTCTTGGGCCTCCACAAAATCTTTAAGAGGTCTCACCTCTTGGGCCTCCACAAAATCTTTAAGAGGTCTCACCTCTTGGGCCTCCACAAAATCTTTAAGAGGTCTCACCTCTTGGGCCTCCATAAAATCTTTAAGAGGTCTCACCTCTTGGGCCTCCACAAAATCTTTAAGAGGTCTCACCTCTTGGGCCTCCACATAATCTTTAAGAGGTCTCACCTCTTGGGCCTCCACAAAAATCTTTAAGAGGTCTCACCTCTTGGGCCTCCACAAAATCTTTAAGAGGTCTCACCTCTTGGGCCTCCACAAATCTTTAACAGGTCTCACCTCTTGGGCCTCCACAAAATTTTCCATGAGCCTCTGGCCAGCCCACGGCCTCTTCCTGCCTTTTGCGGTCCTACGCATCCCTCCACATCCCCACTGCTTTACCTGCTAGACATGACACTGGGCCAGGTCGGGTCACTGATATCTCTAGCGCCAACAATTTGGGCATTTTAAGGCTTCTGCATGTGTTTGAGTTGTTTTTACATTTTAAAGAAGACATGTCTGACCACATTTCACACACACACACAATGACAATTAGGGGTGGGGTCTATTTGCTTTCCCCCTTGCCTATGCCATCTGTGGTTGTCATAGGCAACGTGATTTTAAGGGGTGCAGAATTTCATCTTCTTTTTTGTCTAGTTTGGCTTGGGGTCCATGGCAATGTAGAGGAAAGAAGGTTTCCTTGTATGGTCTCACTTTACAGAGAGATTAGATTGTCTTTGGAGTGTATTGTTGAGAGGCTGTGATAGTGGCGTAATAGTGCGACTTGGGCGCGTTATATGCACCCAGACATGCTTCCCCTGCTGTCCCAGTTGCATTCCAGCAGTGTTGGCATCCTTTTCTGAGGTTCCAGGGTGGACTTGGTGACCTCCAAGTGGTCGAATTGAGATTTCCAAGTGGCGAGCATTTTTTTCCCATAGACTTTAATGGGATTCGATATTCGGTCGAATAGTCGAATTTCGCGGTCTATTCGAATCGAATTTCGAACTTTCGAATATTTCACTACTCGCTCATCTCTATTTCTTATCATTTTATTCCTATACGGTATGTACCTCTCACAATTAGATATTAGGATGCTTTTAAAAATATCCCATTTTGTGGCTGTATTTTTATTTTCAAGCATTATGTCCCAGTTAGTTAGACCTATGGCCTCTCTTAGATGGCTAAATTTTGCATTTTTGAAGTTTGGTATTTTTGTTCCTCCCTGAAGAAATGCTTTTTTAATGACAATTTAAAGGTTATTATTTTATGGTCACTGTTACCCAGGTGTCCCCCAACCTGCACATCTGTTGTTCTGTCAGGTCTATTGGTTAATACTAAGTCCAGTATGGCCGTCCCTCTAGTCGGGTCCTGAACCAGTTGGGAAAGGTAATTGTCTTTGGTTATTGCCAAGAACCTGTTTCCTTTATGAGATATACAGGTTTCAGTTTCCCAGTCTATATCTGGGTAGTTGAAGTCCCCCATAATAACAACCTCATTCTGATTTGCCGCTTCGTCTATTTCATTTAGAAGTCGATTTTCTGTGGCCTCTGATATATTAGGTGGTTTATAATAAACTCCTATTAGTATTTTATTATTGTTTTTGGCTCCATTTATTTCTACCCACAGTGACTCCACATCTTCTTGTCCCTCACTTATATCTTCCCGGATTGTGGGCTTTAGACAGGACTTTACATAAAGGCAGACCCCTCCCCCTCGCCGGTTTTGACGATCCTTTCTAAAAAGATTGTAACCCTGTACATTAACTGCCCAGTCATAGCTATCATCCAGCCATGTCTCAGTTATTCCCACTATGTCATAGTCCTCCTCACACATCACTAATTCCAGTTCGCCAATTTTATTAGTTAGGCTTCTGGCATTAGTGTACATACACTTAAGAGGTTTATGTATATTTTTTACCCCGTTTGTCAATTTACTATTACTTATGAAATGAATATCCGGGGTTCTTTGGTTACTTTGGTTGTTGTTTTGCACAGTCTTCTCCCTACATTCCTTACTAACCCCAGCCCCCACTAACCCCCCACTGTTCCTTCCTATGACCCACTCTCTATCTACACTATCTACCCCCTTATTAGTATGGGCACCCACCCTCCCCCCAGATCCTAGTTTAAAAGCTCCTCCAGCCGTCTAACCATTTTTCCCCTCCCCATTAAGGTGCAGCCCGTCCCTACTATAGAGTCTGTAGCCGACAGAGAAGTCGGCCCAGTTCTCCATGAACCCAAACCCTTCCTTCCTGCACCAGCCTCTGAGCCACTTATTTAACTCCCTAATCTCCCGTTGTCTCTCTAGTGACGCTCGTGGCACTGGTAGTATTTCTGAAAACACTACCTTGGAGGTCCTGGACTTTAGCTTCTCACCTAGTTCCCTAAAATAATTTTTAAGGACCTTCCATCTCCCCCTGACTTTGTCATTGGTGCCAACATGTACCATGACCGCCGGGTCTTCCCCAGCCCCACCCAGCAATCTGTCAATCCGGTCCACAATATGCCGAACCCGAGCACCCGGGAGACAACACACTGTTCGGCATTCACGGTCTCGGCGACAGATGACCCTGTCTGTCCTCCTAATAAGAGTCATTGAAAAAATAAAGGTAAAAATCAACTTCTGTCAGCTGCAGGGATGGGTGGGAGGTTGACTTTCTTTCTGCAACGACACACAGAAACATTAAATGAAATAGATTAAATACACCCATGTGAAGCGTCTTGCTAATCCACGCCCCTGACTCTGTCAGGTTACGCCCCCTCCCACTCCGCAGCCAATGGGGATTGAAAAAATAAAGGTAAAAATAAACTTCTGTTTGCTGCAGGGGTGGGAGGGTGAATTTCTCTCTGCAACGACACACAAAAATTTTAGATAAAATAGACTAATTATAGACTACAACTGTTCGAATCGTCTTGCTAAGTCACGCCCCCAACTCTGTCAGACCATGCCCCCTCCCACTCTGCAGCCATTCTGCAACGACACACAGAACCATTAAATGAAATAGATTAAATCACCTATGCGAAGTGCTTTGCTAAGCCACACCCCCAACTCTGTCAGGTCATGCCCCCTCCCACTCCGCAGCCAACAGGGATTGAAAGAATGAAGGGAAAAATAAACTTCTGTCAGCTGCAGGGGTGGGAGGGTGAATTTCTCTATGCAATGACACACAAAATTTTAGATTAAATAGACTAATTTCAGACTACAACCGTTCGAAGCATCTTGATAATCCACACCCCCAACTCTGCCAGGCCACGCCCCTCCCACTCCGCAGGCAACGGGGATTGAAAAAAATCAGCTGCAGGGGTGGGAGGGTGAATTTCTCTCTGCAACGACACACAAAAATCGTAGATGAAATTGACTAATTTTAGACTACGACCATTCAGTCCTAATAAAAGATGTTTTTTTCCAGTGCTACCCATTGCGGGTCCCCATAAATTACCATTTCATCGACCTGTAATTCATGCCACTCTGACCCCCGCCCCAGATCTCGCGAAACCACGCTCCGACTCTGTCAGGCCACGCCCCCTCCCACTCCGCAGCCAACGGGGATTGAAAAAATGAAGGTAAAAATCAACTTCTGTCAGCTGCAGGGGTGGGAGGGAAGTTGGATTTCTTTCTGCAACAACATACAGAAACATTAAATGAAATAGATTAAATATACCCGTGCAGAGCAATATTTTCTTCTACTGTTACCCATGGCGTGTCCTCATAAATTACCATGGCATCGACCTGTAATTCTGGCCACCATCAAAAGAAGGACTTAAAACCCCGCCCCAGGTCTTGCAACGTCACGCCCCCAACTCAGTCAGGCCATGACCCCTCCCACTCCGCAGCCAATGGAGATTGAACAATTGAAGGTAAAAATCAACATCTGTCAGCTGCAGGGATGGGAGGGAGGATGACTTTCTCTCTGCAACGACACACAGAAACATGAAATGAAATAGATTAAATATACCCGCGCAAAGCAATGTTTTCTTCCACTGCTACCCATTGTGTTTCCTCAAATTACCATGGCATTAACCTATAATTCAGGCCACCCTGAAATGAAGGACTTAAACCCCCCCCGTGTCCCATTAAACCACACCCCCTCCCACTCCGCAGCCAATAGGGATTGAAAAAATGAAGGTAAAAATCAATTTCTGTCAGCTGCATTGACTTTCTCTCTGCAACGACACACAGAAACATTAAATAAATAGATGAAATATACCCAGGCGAAGCCGGGTCTTTCTGCTAGTCCCTTATAAACAACAAAAATCCCTCCACTTGGTTCCCTTCAAATATTGATTAAAAAAGTGATTGTGTACAATACAGTGAAACGTCCCAAGGAAGACCAGCCCTTTGAGAGGACCCTTCTTGTTAGAGATTGATTTCTTTCTGTGACTGATTTTTCCTACTCATTGTTTTTTATGGAAGCTTCTCCTCAATAAGCAGACCACTCCCTTAACCAACATTTTCACTGGGAACCCCTTGATTTACATACTGTAAATTGTCTCAACACGGATCGTGGCAACACTAGATTGTTGGAAGGGACATCAGGGGAGGCTGTTAGAGAAGAGGAAAGTGTCTAAGAGAGCTACAACAACTAAACATCCCACATGACAAGGGAGCCTGGGAGCTTGCAGACTCCTGTTGAGGTGTCAAAATTAGCAGTGAGGGCAAACAAATTAAGATGGGAGCAAGGTTGGAGTCTGGGAATAAGAGAGGAGCTATGCTGGGTACCATGGACTAGAGAGTGAACCATACTTGAGGCCAGGAATGAGAGGGGGACTTATGCTTGAGAAGTCAGCTATGTTGGGCATTTGGAATAAGGGAAATCATGTTGGAGTCTGGGAATAAGAGAGGAGCTATGCTGGGTACCATGGACTAGAGAGTGAACCATACTTGAGGCCAGGAATGAGAGGGGGACTTATGCTTGAGAAGTCAGCTATGTTGGGCATTTGGAATAAGGGAAATCATGTTGGAAATCAAGATTTACTGGGATGTGATGCTGGGAACCAAGAATTAGATGGATGGGTGCCATGCTGGGAACCAAGAAGGCCATCTTGATCTGGGAAAGGTATGGGTCACCATAGGGAGTGAGAAAGAAAAGGGCTACCTTTAGTTATGTTTTTGGGTTGGGGCAACTTGTGTACAGTACCACAGCAGTTTTATTAGTCCTACAGTATGGCCACATGGTTAGGTTTCTGCATGCAGTTTTGAAAGCTAAAATGAAGCGTGTATCATAAAATTCATTTCTGATTTTGGCTTCCGAAACTGCATGCACAATCCTGACTGTCTGGTCATACCCTGAGTCTGGGCCTTGTTCTGTGTGTTATGCTGATGTGATGTCAACTATAAACAACAATATTTTCTAAGGTAAATCATCATTGTTTATGCTAATTTGTATGATGTACATGTTTGGTGACTCCATTAGACACTTAGGGGTCATTTACTAATCTGAAATACGTCTAAATTAGGCTTATTTTAGGCTTAAATGGCAGCACAACACAAATTGTGGGTGTGACACGGGGTGGGGAAGGCCCGTCTTATTCATCATTTTGACATCTGTTTTAGAACTGGCAATGAATGCACCGAAGTTATGGAGAGGCCTGCGCCTCTTCATAACTTTAGCAGATATACCCCCAGCTAAGGGCCTTTATTAAGAACGGCGTCTAAAATATCAGTCTTAATAAATGTTCCCCTTAAATGTTCCCCCTTTCTTATGTATACTTTTTTCCTTGATAAAAATACCAACATAAAAGACCATTTTTAAGTGCGAATGTGGATGACCAGCTCAGAGAGGCTACACTGTATTTATACTGCCAGTGTTTATATAGCAAAAAATGGCTTAAATATTAACTAGTTTGTAGAAATTACCTTAGCAAGCACAAATCTCTTTATGTCATGTTCTTATATTTTTCATGCATTAGGATGAGTGTACTCAACCGTGATATTTAGAAAGTTTTCTTTTCTAGGTAATGCCAGATATTTTTATGACACAGAAAGTACATTGACCACTCTAGACTAAACCTGATATTCAATAATAGCTCAGTCTCTATCTTATCACTTTCAAACATTTACTTTTAATTTTTTTATTTTTTAAATAATCTTACATAAAAGACTGATTATAAAGCATATAATAAAGGACTAGCTAGGTCTATGAGGGGACAGTGACCATTGAGCTCAGATTCTTAAACAATAATGACAGGGCCTTAGTTTTTCAGCATAGTCAACCCCACTTGTATGATAAGTGCATCATAACTCAGTTGATTACAGGGTTATTACTGCAATTACTCTTGTCTTTTGCTCACATTGGATTTGCATATAATGATTTTTAAAATAATCTGTGACATTCAGAAAGAAAGCACAGATCTCTGCTGTAATGGGCCAACGGAACTGCATGTCATTCAACACAGGTCTAATCTATATCTCTTCAGTCACAATAAAAAAAAATACTTTCCCACACCTTGAGTTCACCTAGAGTCCGGCATAAATTGCGCCAAAATATTGCTTAATTATGTGCATCTATGCAATGGGATGTAGCCTCAGTGGTCTAACATGGAATATTTATGGCCAAAAGAGTTCTGGGATAAAATTCTGTCTCAAACTAAGTGCTGTATTACATTGGCTGAAAATCAGGCAGATAACCGCTAAATAGTATTCGCAGGAACACTCGTTATCAATGATCTGCCGGTGTAAAGGTCCTTCATGCAGTCACAAAAATCATTGTTGGCTGGCAGCAGATTGTGTCGTCTAAACATGTTCTGGGGATTAGTGATAACATTAGCAATCACTCCTCTGCATACTGTGGAGGAGATTGCTGCATGTAAATTCTTCACTGATGTGCAGGCGATTGTCAGGAAGGAACATTTCCTCCAACAATCATCAGCCTCATCTGCTGGTCTAATACAGCCTTAACTCAACCAATATTTGTACAGTTAGACAAAAGTGTCTACCCCTGCACCAACTTTATCATGCATACTGAGCCCCTGTGATAAATCTGGTGCAGGTCTAGACAGCCCATCTATGTAAGGTTATGCCATCTATAGGATTAGTAAATCTGCCTTACTTGCATTAGCTGCAAATTTTGTCAGGATTTAGGTGTGGAGTTTGGGCTTAAAGGGAACCTGTTATTAGCAATGACCTATTGAACTATTGACATGTTGCCACTGTTCAAGCTGCCAGCTTTAATTCAATGTGTATCGCTGAATAAGGCGACTCATGGATTCATCTCCTCTAACCCGAACTACCTACTGTCACAGACCTCTCCTGGTTTGCTGACGTCTATGCCTGGCTGTGCAAAATGTCAAGCAGGCGCAGAAGATTCTGGTACTGGGATCCTGACTTGCACAGTGGGTGGAGATGTATACACCTTGGCTTCAAGTGCTCACTGCGCATCCCCAGGAAATGGAGGTGATAAGAGTGATGAAGATGGGGTTAATGAAACAAATGTACAGTTAGGTAGTAGTTGATTCTACGTGTAATCCTGTATTCGTTACACATGCAGAAGGTTTAAATCTATGCATAACAATGCGTCTGAAGATTAAAACATGACATTTCTTTTATTACAGACTTCATTTCTAACTATCAATTAAGCATAACGTTTTATTTGCTGATTCTAGCTACCTCACATTTGCCGTAATTATTTTCAGTATACTTTGTAATCTCTTAAAAGGATTATTAAAATGATTTATTGATTTAATAGGATTCTAAAGAATCCATTTTCCAGCATTTGTAAAAAACTGAATCACAAAGTAGATTCTGCACATTATGTAAATGTCACTCAGTATTCATTGCTACCCTTGCATGGGTGCAAGTGAGCGCTTTACCCTATAAAATCCTTTGCTTAATACTTAGGACAGCACCTTGATGAACGTCTATGTCAAACTTAGCCATGTGGGAAATTACATAAAACAAATGCTCATAGACTGATCACATGCAATATCTTGGTGGCTGACAATGGTGCAGAAGCATGGAACAGGTAAATATACAATAAGTTTAAGATTGTGAGGGCTGCTGAGGTTGGCACCATGGGTACTATCAGGATAAATACATGACATGAACCTGGTATGTTGAGCACCACAATAAATCTAAAGAGTGTAGGCTGTTACGAAGGCCAGACCGCTGGAATAGATATTCTGTGTGGTTAGCATAATGTTTGCTACTATTAGGTCTACATTATGGGCGCTACTGGGAATGTAGTTATTACTGTTACTGATGATACGACTAGGAGTAGTTTATAAGATTTGACATGTCTATTTAAAGGGGTTGTCTGGGTTCAGATCATTTTCACCCAAAGAGCCCCTCTGACATGCTCCAATGCTCTTCTTAGCCCTGCGCTGAATCGTACAGGGCAAAGGCATTTTTGGAGATCCGGTGATCGGGTTCTCCATAGGGACTGCTAGGCAGGTCAATCATCTTTTCTTAAATAACCTTTTACTAGGCATTGCTCCCACTAGCCAGATTCCTACTCCACACTGATGAGGGTCAAATACCCCGAAACAGCTGTCTGTGGATGGATACCATGCTTTGGCATAGGTGGTTTCCTTTTGGAGACTGCCCTTCCCTTGGTTGTTCCTTCCCGGTGAAAGGCCTGGCTAGTTTGACCGTCGTTGAGACATGTGATGGTGTCTCCGTGGTTTTCTTTTATTTGCATATAGCAGATGTCACTGACACTAATGGACAGGATTTAGCACTGCCCTAGCCTATAAAATGGCTACGTCACCGGCAACAATGCTAGGCCGAAGCCTCCACCTAGCATTGTAAAAACATAAACGAAAAAGCCCAGTGCAGGGCTAATGAGAGCATTGGAGCATAAAATTCTCAGATGCTCATGTCGGAGGGGTGAAAATGAGAACTAATGTCTGAAACACACATTTATTTTCCTCCTGCTCCAGTTTTTTCTGGAATAAAAAAGTTGCAAAGTCCACATTTGAGACTTTTTAACCCCTTGGCGCATTTGGATGTAACTGTACGTCCAAAGTGCAAGTAAGTTGCGGCATTTGGACGTGCAGTTATGTCCAAACTGCTTACCGCGACTGTGACACTATAAAGTGTCACAGCCCCGGAGTCTCCGCTCTCCCGGAAAGCAGAGACCTCGGGGAAGCCAGCAAGGGACCAATCAGAGTGGTCCCTTGCTGGCAAGCACTCCGATTGGTTAGTCTCTGCAGACTAACCAATCCGGCGCTTTATTGTTAAGATGCCTCCTGTGCCCCTACGCTATCCCCCCTTGTAGTGCCCCCTCCCTCTTTGTAGTGCCCCCTCCTGCGCTGCAGAGACTGCTCTGTAGTCGGCAATAACAGGAGGGAGAGTGGAGACTGAACAGTGACAGGAACTGCTACGGAAAGGAGAGCCTGTGTCTGTCGCTCCCAGGAGCCCATACATTCCAGGCTTAACCCTGCCAGCACTAGCTGTGCTGTATCTCATGTTCTCTGTCCCCCCAGCTGCATTCATATGGTGTCCTTTGCCCCCCTCCAGTCCTGTGGGTCCCCTACTCATCTGATGCCCTGTCCTCTAGCCCCCTACCCATCTGATGTCACAGTCCTCTGGACACCCATGTGCTGCAGTGGGGGCACACTGATATGAGGCCAGTCATATGACCCCCATTCACCCAAACGTTTACAGAATGGGGGCTGGAAGATCACAGAGCGGAGCGGCAGGAAGCAGGCGAGTATGGTTTTTTTCAACAACTGTACAATGCACTGCTAGTTCACATCACATTTTTGTCCCACATTTAAGGTTGGGTTCACATCACGTTTTTCCCATCCATTTAACGTATACAAAAAAATGTATTGGTTAAACGAATGCTTCATATTGATGGCATACAGTGCCATCCATTCACCATAGAGTTATAGTAACTTTTTTGTACATTGTAAAAAAAAAAAAAAGTATACGTTTTTTTTATTTTTTTTACTGGACTGTGCAGGATACAAAAACATGGTGTGCTGCCAGAGCATACATTTACTTTATGTGGTGTGCTGCATTTTTGTATTCTTTTTTTGTAATGTATACGTCAAACGGAGGCATAAATCATGATGTGAACCCACCCCAACATGTACTGTACATGTGGGAAAAAAGGATGCAAATGCCTAGTATACTACCCTTTTCCATCCTGTATAGTCCAGTAAAAACAAATGTATGTTAAACGTATATATATATATATATATATATATATATATATATATATATATTTTACAATGGAAGCCTATGGTGACGATTTCCACTGTATGACACCTGTCTGAGGCAACTGTGTAATCTATGTCATATGTATACGCTGAATCTGGGGCAAAAATCTGATGTAAATACAGCCTATGGGTTTTTTGGAGCTGATTTTGGAGCGTTTTTGCGCAAAATCAGCTCCAAAAAAGTCTCAAAAAACGCATTCCATACATTTTAATGGGAAGCATCACTTGCTTTTTTTTTTTAAAACATATTTAAATAAAAGTGGATAAAAGAAGCAAAGCACCCTATCTTGGGGCAGATTCAGCATTGAATCTGCAATTTAAATAAATGGGAAACTGAAAAAAAGGTCCATGTCAGTCCATGCAGTTTTGGTGCATTTTCAGAGCATTTTTGGCACAGTTCGTCAAAAACCTCAAGCTGATTTTAAAAGCATGTTTTAGTTGTGTGAACTGGGCCTAAGACTGGTAAGACTGGCATCAGTGGTGTATCTATCAGGAAGCAGGAAAAGCAGCTGCATCTGCCTTCGGGAGCAGGATTTCTTATGACTGCCACAAGAGTGGCAGTTGCAAGGGAGGAGGGGGTTGTGAAAAGGTGGAGGCCCGTTTAAAAATTTGCTGTGTTGCCCAGTCATTTCTAGCTACGCCACTGCACCCAACCCAATAACCTTAGCTATCTTATACTACTGTGCATGCTGTCTACATAATGGTTACTGTATATGTAGTTTGTTCCTCATTGACTTCCACTTTACTCCCCAAATTCATATTTGGTTATTTGTACAGACTTAACTGTATATAGTGTAGGTGCTTTGTGAAGCAATGCTTGTAAGATGACCACTTAAAAGAAACAACATTGAACTTAAAGGGAGTCTGTCACCACGATTTTGACTATTAAGTTATTTATAGCACTGGATTCAGCTGACTATAAGCATCTCCAAAACGTTATTGTTATAGGGCATAAATGAAGATCTGATGTTAAAAATACCTTTTTTATCAACTGTCAATCTCTTTCTTAAGGAGCCCAAGGGGATGTGCCAGCGATGTTGGAGCCCGGGCACGGCGATTCAGTTGGAGCCCAGGACCGCCCACCTCATTAATATTCACTTCACTGCTTGAAGCAGTGAAGCTCCGGCACGGCTGTAATCCCGCGCAGGCGCAGTACATTAAGTGGTCTGCGCCGTGCGGTCTGCCGGCTACAGCTTCACAGGATGTACTGCGCCTGCGCGGGATTACAGCCGTGCCGGAGCTTCACTGCTTCAAGCAGTGAAGTGAATATTAATGAGGTGGGCGGTCCTGGGCTCCAACTGAATCGCCGTGCCCGGGCTCCAACATCGCTGGCACATCCCCTTGGGCTCCTTAAGAAAGAGATTGACAGTTGATAAAAAAGGTATTTTTAACATCAGATCTTCATTTATGCCCTATAACAATAACGTTTTGGAGATGCTTATAGTCAGCTGAATCCAGTGCTATAAATAACTTAATAGTCAAAATCGTGGTGACAGAATCCCTTTAAGCCTTGTTGCCAGATGCTGATCACAGGGATGTTTCTGTAAGGAGTTCTGCTCATGTGCTTGCTCACAAAGCATAGCAGAAGAATTTAAAAGAAGCAAGTACATTTAATTATCCTGTTATACCATAAAACAAAAATCCACAATGCTCGAACAATCTAACACAACTGCTACATTTGCGTCCCTTTTCTAGCAGTTTTAATTTAAGAAAACATCAGAGCTATTTATATTATTGTGTCATGAGCATGAGGTACTATTGACGAGTGTCATCTCACTAATCCTCAGCCATAAGTTATTTACAGAAATGAGTGAATCTATATCTGTCTGACAGAAAAGCAATGATGGTTACCCTAGCAACTGCAAAAATGACAAAAGAGGCAGAAAGGAAGTCAGGGAAATAATAACATAGACTTTGTTTTGTTTTCTGAATTATAAGTATGTCTAAGTACAGTTTTCTGAAAGCTTATAATAAGAATACCTCAAAGACATTGACGCGTATTCATCATGTTTGTTTTTTTTTCCCCTGCAATTTGCATGGTGAAAACGACAATAGCTATAATTCACAGCTGGCACCAGCAGTTAAAACCATCCCCTAGTCTATAGGTTTGGTTAAAGGGTTATCCAACCTTCAAAGCTTAAATTAAGGCTCAGAGTGTGTTTAAAATAAAGAAAGAAGCCAAATATCCTGTTCCCCGATGCCTGTAGTTACAGAGAAGCACATGACTGCAAGGGTTCAGTGGTCATGTGCCACTAGGGTACATGACACCGCTAGGGTCGGTGAGTGGCTGCTAAGCTGCACATGACCATCGATGGCACGTCACATTTACGGTCCACGGAAAACTGAAAGTATCAGGATAGAACCCTTAATGCTGGAAGTGAGCATCTGTGTGCAGGTTAGTTGGTTTCTTTATTATAAACACATTCTAGGTCTTCATTAATTTTAGCTTGGGGCAGGCAGTCCATTTAAAGCATACCAAAGTTTTAAAAATAGGTTTGGCCAATGGTTGTGCTTCTTTCTAGACTTTGAAGGGACAGGTGTTTTTTGGGGCTTCCCTAAAGTCTGTTTCAGCTATATTATTTCCTGTTTCAGCTGCATAGCTAGATGCATTTCACTCAGGAGAAGGGGCTGAACCTGTCTGTGAAATCTCCCGGCAATGTACTGTTATAACATCGTTTCCTCCCACTATGTTTCAGCTCCAGAGCTCACAGAACAGATAAACAGCGGAATATCACGCTTACAGACATATAGGGGGCTCCTATAATCTTCAAAACTGGTTTAGAAGCAGGTCTTTTATTAGGCCCAGGATCTCAGTTAACTCTGAGAAACCCCCATTTCCTGTAAGTCTTCTGAGTCTCTGCTACTAGAGACAGACCTTGCTCAACAACAAGCAGTGGACTACAACTTAGGTGGAAGTTAGAACCCTAGTGGCCATGACTTTATGGATTTTTTTGCTAGTTACACCAATCTCAATCAATACAGTGACTCTTTAACGTTTAGATAATATATAGACAGGAATATTATTTGTATTATGTAATCAAGGCTTATTGAGAATGGATTTTTTTGCTTATATTATATTTTAAAAGTTCAAGTGTGAGAACAAACATGGTTGTTCACAAATTCATTCTTAAAGGGGTTATGCCACTAATATAAATATACCCTGCCCAAAAATACCACTTCCACCAAATAATACCACTATTTACCAAAACTGCCTTACTCTAAAATTATTAGGCTACCATTGCCCCCTGTGGCAAATCAGTTTCGGTTGCTGTTGCTTACATCTTCTAGTGGAGCCTTACAGGATGCACAAGCTCACAGCACTTCTCTTCTTCCCTTTAATAACCACTTCTCTATGTGCAGTGTCAGGTATATGTCAGTTATGGATGGATGGATAATAGACAGACAGATAGATAAATAAAGGGATACATTTTGCTCTAACAAATGACCAACAGTAGCACAAGTTGCATCTGTTATAAATCCAGTTAAACAGAGCATTTTGAATATGTGGAGGTAGAAAATGGACAGGTATGTGTCATATGTCCTGTTGATATCAGAACAAATCTCACTACCCTAACGCATGATGGGACAGCAGTCACATGACAAACTGGGAGGTAGGATTCAAGAATAGGGGGAATAGGAGAAAACTGCAAGTGAGATAAATTTGAATAAAAAAAGAAAGAACACAATCCAAGGAAGAATGGGAGCTAGAGAACTTCATGTAAATACATTTCAGAATGAAAAGTAGTTTATGGTACAACCCCTTTAAATCTTAATATTTACGGTTATGTAAGTTGTGCAACGTAACCGGTGTGCTCATGGAACAAAGAACAGCTCTATTTTGAAAAATATGCTATGCATAATGTATCATTGAATTTAATTGTTAATGTTGCAATTAATGGTGTGCATCCAATATAAAAAATTCTACTTTTTTATATTATGAATATGAGGCAATTCTTGAAGAAGCAAAGTCTGGATGTGAAGCTCAGGCAAAAACAATGTAAGAACTCTAAAGGTTGATAACTAATAATGATTAAGATGGAGGAAGAGATAAATAGTTCCTTGCTGGGTGAAAGGATGTGGGGGTATCTCATTAGGTTTTGGAAAAGTGGGAAAAGTAATAAGCGAAATTGAAACATTGTTTACATTATCTATTTGGGTAGTTACTAGTGATGATCGAGCACCCCGATGTTCGGGTGCTCGGGTGCTCTGGCCAAACACTAGGTAGTGCTCGAGTGCTCGGCAATGGGAGAAGACCAGGCACCCCCTGCTCTGCAGAGGGGAGGGTGTCTGGTTGATAGGGAAACGTGAGAAAATGGTGGAAACACCACAGAAATGGTTAGGGAACAGCATGGGGAGAGTGTCTGGTTCATAGGAAAAGGTCAGAATCGCGACTTCTCCTCTTTCACTCCTTTCACTCGTAAAAGTATGCTAATTAACTGAATTTGTACGCATTAGCGCACAATGCGTAGCATTAGCATACAAATTTGGACGCATTAGCGTACAATGCATAGCATTAGCATACAAATTCGTATGCATTAGGTTTGTGCCAGATATAATAGCCCTTAAAAGGGCTTTTGGGTCTTTTCTGAGCGATTTCTATCCCTGCCTAGCGTGCTTCTTTCCCTACAGTGTATGTCCTTCCTTGCTGCAGCAGCGCTTGTGGTGTTAATGGCAGGCCACCTAGCGCTATATTCAACACCTTAAAAGTCCTCAAATATAAAAAAATAAAAGTTTGTGCCAGATATAATAGCCCTTAAAAGGGCTTTTGGGTCTTTTCTGAGCGTTTTCTATCCCTGCCTAGCGTGCTTCTCTCCCTACACTCTCTGTCCCTCCTTGCTGCAGCTGTCCCTGGCTCGGTATGAGCCGGTCACACGTCACCGGGTGCTTTATAGCACCCGATGACACATTCCTGGCAAGCCAATTAGTGTAATGCCATTAGCTAAGATAGCTACTGGCATTACAGTGAATGACAGCACCTTCCCGCACGCTAATTGGCTAATTAGTGTGCGGGGAGGGGACTCGAGCATGGCTCTCCAGCACACGCGGTATTCGGCCGAATACCACGTGGTACCGAGCACTGCTATGTTCAGCCGAATAGTGTATTCGGCCGAACATGTTCGCTCAACACTAGTAATTACCTTTGGTTCCCTTCTGGTTCAGTTCTGGTATAATTCAATATGTGCACTTAAAGAGTCGCACAGCCTCCTTGTCTCATCCCCTCTCTGTTGGTGTCCCTCAAGGCTCTGTCTTAGGACCCCTGCTCTTCTCAATCTACACCTTTGGTCTGGAAAGCTCACAGAGTCCCATGGCTTTCAGTATCACTTTTAGCCTCATTACACTCAAATTTACATCTGTGGTCCACATTTCATTACCTTACTATCCAGAATCCCATAATGCCTATGTTCCATATCCTCCTTCTTCTCCTCTAGCTTTCTTAATATGGATAAAACAGAATTTATCATCTTTCCCCAATCTTGCTCAACCCCCCAACAGAGCTATATTTCACAATCAATGGCTGCACATAGCTACTCAACTTAGTCCACTGCCTTCAAGTAACCTTGGAATCTGCCCTGTCCTTCAAACTGTACATCCAAGCCCTTTCCACCACCTGCCACCTTCAACTCGCATCCACACATTAATTAAACCAGGAGTCTGCAAAAATGCTTGGACATGCCCTCATCCTCTCCCGGCTAGACTACTGTAACATCTTCTTATGTGGCCTTCCATCTTACACCCTCATACTCCTCCAATCTATCCTCAACTCTGCTGCCCGACTAATCCACCTCTCACGGAGTTACTCCTCGTTTTATCCTCTCCTTATATCATCTTTTCCCACAATTGCCTCCAAGATTTTTCTGGTGAATCTCCCATACACTGGAACTCTCTACCCCAACATATCAAACTCTCACCTACACTGGAACCCTTCAAAAGAAAAATGAAAACCCACCTGTTTAGAAAAGCTTACAACCTGCAATGATCCTGCTGCTATACCCCTATGACCAGCTTTACCCTAATCTACTGTGTCCTTCCCCCATACTGTACCTTGTAGATTATAAGCCCTCATTGGCAGGGTCCACTTTCCTTCTACACCAGTTTGTAACTCATCTCGTTCATGCTTATTGCAATTGTATGTATTATGTATGTATACCCCTTTAAATATGTACAGTACCATGGAATAAATGGTGCTTTCATGATAAATAATGATAATAATAATGTTTAACCCCTTCCCATCCAGCGCCGTACATGTACGGCGCAGCGGGACGTGAGTTGCTGCCCAGCGCCGTACATGTACGGCGCGCTGATCGGGCGGCTGCAGGAGCTGCGCCCGCCCGATCAGTGGTGGGGGTCCGGCTGTGCCCAGGTGCTGGACCCCTGGGGAATGCGCCAGCATCGGTGAAAACACAGATGCCGACGCATTAACCCTTCATGTGCCGCAGTCAGCGCTGACCACGGCACATGAGGTGTGCCTCATGTTTAGGATGGCGAGCGGGGGGCCATCCGGTCCCCGCGCTGCTGAGACAGGGACCCGATGGCTTGGATGGCAGCCCGATGCCTTCCTTAGGCATCGTGGCTGCCATCCTTGCGAGCCTATGCCATCCAGCCCCCGGGATCACACAGGAAGCAGGCTGTAAGTGTATTACTGTGAGTAATACACTTACAGCCAGTGCATTACAATACAACAGTATTGTAATGCATTGTGCAAGGGATCAGACCCCCAAAAGTTAAAAAAAAGTGAAAAAAGGTGAAAAAAAGTTTAAAAATAAAGTTAAAAAAATAATAATAAAAATTTCAAGTAAAAAAAAAACAAAAAAGGTATCGCTGCGTCCGTATCGACCGGCTCTATAAAAATATCACATAATCCATCCCACCAGGTGAACACAGTAAAAAAAATAAAAACAGTGCCAAAACAGCCATTTTTGGTCACTTCCCCCTCAAAAAGTGTAATACTACGCGATCAAAAAGGCGTATTTACCCCAAAATGGTACTAATAAAATCGTCATCTCGTCCCGCAAAAAATGATATCCTACCTAAGACAATCGCCCAAAAAATAAAAAAAATATGGCTCTTAGAAAATGGCAACACAAAAAAAAGATTTTATTCTGTTCAAAAATAAATATATTGTGTAAAACTTTCCAAAAATAAAAATGTTAGACATATTGGGTATCGCCGCGTCCGTAACAACCTGCTCTATAAAAATATTACATGAGATGGCCCCCCAGGCGAATGCTGTAAGAAGAATTGTTAAAAAAAACTATGCCAAAATAGCCATTTTTTTCCCTCTTCCCTCACAAAAAGTGTAATAGCAGTCGATTAAAAAGGCATATTTATCCCAAAATGGTACCAATCAAATCGTCATCTTGTCCTGCAAAAATGATACCCTATCTGAGACAATCGCCCGAAAAATAAAAAAAATATGGCTCTCAGAAAATAGCAACACCAAAGAAGATTTCATTCTGTTCAAAAATGCATCTAATGTGTAGACTTCCAAAAATAAAAATGTTAGACATATTGGGTATCGCCGCTTCCGTAACAACCTGCTCTATAAAAATATTACATGAGATGGCCCCCCAGGCGAATGCTTTAAAAAAAATTGTTAAAAAAAACTATGCCAAAATAGCCATTTTTTCCCCTCTTCCCTCACAAAAAGTATAATAGTAGGCAATCAAAAAGGCGTATTTAACCCAAAATGGTACTACCGTCATCTTGTCCCGCAAAAATGATACCCTACCTGAGACAATCGCCTAAAAAATAAAAAAAATATGGCTCTCAGGAAATGGCAACACAAAAAAAAAATATCCTGTTCAAAAATGCATCTAATGTGTAAAACTTTCCAAAAATAAAAAAGTTAGACATATTGGGTATCGCCACGTCCATAACAACCTGCTCTATAAAAATAAAACATGAGATGGCCCCCCCCAGGTGAATGCTGCAAAAAAATAAAACAAAACTATGCCAAAACAACCATTTTTTCCCTCTTGCCTCACAAAAAGTGTAATAGCAGGCGATCAAAAAGGCGTATTTAACCCAAAATGGTACTAATCAAACCGTCATCTTGTCCCGCAAAAATGATACCCTACCTGAGACAATCGCCCAAAAAATAAAAAAATATCAGAAAATGAAATCACAAAAAAAGATTTTATTCTGTTTAAAAAAAAATGTAATGTGTAAAGTTTAATAAAATAAAAATGGTAGACATATTGGGTATCGCTGCGTCCGTAACAACCTGCTCTATAAAAATATCACATGATTTGCCCCCTCAGATGAATGCTATAAAACTTTTTTTAAAAACTATGCCAAAACAGCTATTTTTTTTACCTTGACTCACAAAAAGTGTAATACCAAGCAATAAAAAAGTGTTATTTACCCCCCACATAAGACAATAACTAAAAAAAAATAAAAATCAATGGCTCCCGCAAACCAATCCATCAAAAGCTGTTCTGCAAAATCCATATGGTGCTCCTTCCGTTCTGAGTCCTGCCATGTGCCCGCACAGCAGTTTACCACCACATATGGGGTGTTGCCACTTTCAGGAGAAAATGGGTAACAAATTATGGGGTGCTTTTCTCCTGTTACCCCTTATGAAAATAAAAACATTGGGGCTAAAGCAACATTTTCTTGGAAGAAATAAAACTTTTCATTTTCATAGCCAAGTGTTTCCAAATTCCATAAATAGCGTAAAATGGGTCAAAGTGGCCAGTACCCCCCTTAATATATTCTTTAAAGGGTGTAGTTTCCAAAATGGGGTCACTTTATGAGGATTTCCACTGTAGGGGTACGTCAGGGTCTCTCAATTACAAAATGGTGCCCAAAAACCATTCTAGCAAAATCTGCCACTAAAATCTATATGGCGCTCTTTTCCTTCTGACCACTGCCACAAACCCATAGAGATGTTTACCACCACATATGGGGTATTTCTGTAAACGGCAGAATCAGAGCAATGTATATTGAGGTTTAGTTTGTTGTTAACCCTTGCTGTGTTGCAAGAAAGAAATTATTAACATGAATAATCTACCAAAAAAGTGAAATTTTGAAATTTCACATCCATTTTCCTTTAATTCTTGTGGAACACCTCAAGGGTTAACACAGCTTGTAACAGCAGTTTTTTTTTATAATTTGAGGGGTGTAGTTTCTAAAATGGGGTCATTTTAGGGGGGTTTCATTATGTAAGCCCCTCATAATCACTTTATATCTGAATTGGTGCTTAAAAAAATGGTTTTGGAAAATTTGGTGAAAATTTGAAAAATGGCTTCTAAACTTCAAAGCCCTCTAACATCCTAAAAAAGTAAAATGACATTTATAAAATGATGTCAACATAAAGTAGACATATGGGGAATGTAAAATAATAACTATTTTTGAAGGTATTACTATTTATTTTGAAAGTAGAGAAATTGAAATTTGGAAATTTTTTCAAATTTTTGGTAAATTTGGTATTTTTTATAAATAAAAATGAAATATTTTGCCACAAATTTACTACTGTCGTGAAGCACAATATGTGACGAGAAAACAATCTCAGAACGGCCTGGATAAGTAAAAGCGATCCAAAGTTATTACCATATAAAGTGACACATGTCAGATTTGCAAAAAATGACCTGGGCAGGAAGGTTAAAACAGGCCCGGGGTTGAAAGGGTTAAGTACTGTTGAATAACAGCAATTTCAAAACACAAAATGCAGGACAAGTCTTCCAAAATGAATGATTACCTTTGTAGTCGCTCTCTACTCTGGACAAGAAGTAGACATATGTAACTTAACTAGTAGAAAGCCTGTCCCAGAATGGTGATTGTAAAAGTAAATGCATCACTTTAGGGAAGAGTTTTTGTCCCAGGACAACAACTGCAATATATATATATATATATATATATATATATATATATATATATATATATATATATATATTCACACAAAACTTATTTAGTGGAATGAGGAATAATAGTTGTAAGGCAAAGGAATCAGCAAATATTTTGAAATACAGAGGACAAACCAACATATATTGCTCCACTGGCCTACTTTCATAAAAACTGTTGACTTTTTTGTATGCCACCCCATTCACACCCTGTGCTTCACCAACAGGAACCTCTTGGCATATGAGCAGGTAATCATGGACCCTCTTGTGCTTGCTAGCCTGAGCAAAGAGCATAGAAGCCTGTGAACATCACCCATTCTCTATCTTAGTACCACCTATATCACACTGTACATTCTTGTATAATGCTTCCATGCGGGCACTGAATGCAACATGAGCAGATGGCTATGGGTTTGTGAAGCTGAGACAAATGCACAGATTTAGTGTAGTGGAAGATGTTCTCCACTACACTGTGTGTAGAGCACAAAGCACAGTGGAACAAGTTTGGATAAGAAGGCTTCCTTCTCCACCCCCCCCCCCCACTTGTTACCACTTACATCATGCTGTACAAAGTTTCAATTTGGGTGCCTACTTTGTGTGTAGCAGTGTAGTAGTCTGTGATTTTGAGTATTTATTACAAGTTAAAGTGCTATAATGCTACAGCATTCTGCAATGTATACTTTAGTATAAAAAATATCTGTACATAAACTTCACAAATATTTGAATTCATCAATACATTCCCCTGTCATTACAGTAATTTTAGTCCCTGTGCAAATGGACACACATAACACCTTCAATATATCTAATCATCAGACTGAAGGAATGCACCATACGATACACTAGCATGATTAAAAGCTGTATGATCCATCAGTGTGGTCAGCAAGGATGGTCATGTGGGAATAATTAAGAAAAGTGTTTTATACTAAATGCTCACAAAACAAAAACTTTGAAAGATCAGCAAATGAAGGAATTACAACTGGATAGACAGATAGATAGATAGATAGATAGATAGATAGATAGATAGATAAATAGATAGATAGATACTGAACCTCAAGCTGTGAATACACTTAAGAAGTTGGTCCTAAAAGATCTCTCATAGGACAATGCCCGCATTCAGCTCAAGAGACACAGACAGATCGGATGCAGTCTGTGTTTTATTAATTTGGCTTCTCTCCTAGTGTTGCTATTTACACAAACTTTTCATGTTGAGCTAATGTCCCACACCCACAGTGAAAGCAATTACACACAATATTTTACTCTCAGTAAAAATACCACTTAATGAATAATCAAATGCCATAAAAGCAATGAATATGTTATGATCTTTGCCAGCTATGCATCAACATACTCAGAAAGAATCCAGTGTTTCCAGATTTTAAAATGGTGTGTTAAATAAAAACACAAATCAATCAAACGCATAACACAAAGTACCAAAATTTTAATGGCATGTTTAATGTATTTGATTTAACATCATTATTTAGAGTGTGAAGAAGATAAATATAGTAGGGAATTTATCAAGATGGTAACATCTGATGTCAATTTTTCTTGAGTCTATGTGATATACCTTGGATTAAATTTATCAGAGTGGCTCTGAGACTTTTTTTGTGACTTTTTAAAAAAGTTTCAGTCATAAATATCGGAGTAAAATTGATTAACATAAGTGCTAAGTGCAGCTTTGGATTTTGATACTGTAATTTATGCGCATAATCAAAGTGTCACATCATAGACACGAGACAAAGCAAGATTTGCGATATTTGCAGCAAGATCGTAAAAAAACTCTGTGGAGCCCATACATTGTACGATAGTACGGAGGGTACATTCAAACCAATCGCTCCACCCTCATTAACCTAGCTAACCTCAGCCATTTTTCCACCTATGTTTCAAAACTAGAGTGAATGGTGTACAAATGCAAAAAGTCAAAAAAAATTTGCACAAGACCTAAAAAATTCTTACGTTTAGGACTTGATAAATTCCCCCAATAAGTTTTGTGTTAATGTTTTAGCATTTAAAAAAATAACAAAAAAATCTTCTATGAGGATGTTTGTGCTTTATGACAATGGCAATGATTTGGAGTTAAAAGGTAAAAATGTAATAGATTGCATTCTCTAGAAAGTTACTGAGGTATCTGAGAGACATTTGAGATCCCATGATGGTTTTTAACTACACCTTCATACCTTATAACTTAGAGCAGGGGCGTAGCTATAGGGGGTGCAGAGGTAGCAGTTGCTACCTGGCTCTGGAGCCTTAGGGGGTCCAAAGACTCTTGTACCTCATAAGACACCAGTATTATAGAAAGTGCATGCTGTTATAGATTTTGCACTGGGTCCCAGAATCTTCAAGTTACACCTTTGGCTGGAGGGAAGGGGTTATGTCAAGAATTTGTTATGGGGCAGGCTGTTTCAATTTTTGCCACAAGCAGCAGAAAGACTATGTGCTTCCCTGCCCCTGGCCACAAAGCACTGAGGGAAGGAGGGCCCAAGCTGAACTCTTGCAACAGGGCCCATGAGCCTTTAGCTACACCACTGACTCAGAACATTCTAACCATGACCAATCAAAACTTAAAAGTCTAGAATACTCTACAATATAGCAATGAAAAATTGATAGAAACAGTTTGTGTTTGCCATGTCAAATTATAAGAAACATGATTCAATAGCAGAAATTTAAAAATTTAAGCCTACAGGGAAGTCAAATACAGTATGTTACACAACGCTGTTGGGTGGAGACTAGGTGGGATGTCTCCCATACACACTAATAAGATTGAATCCTGCCCCTCGGTCTTTATATAATATACCAGAAGCAGCAGCTGCATTGAAAACTTGATATAGAAGTGCTGAGCAGTGTAGATGTGAATCACACACTAAGATGAGATAGAAAATTTACTAGACATTCAACTGTAGTGTGTATATGCCTCTGTCTTACTGAGTTTCAGCTTTTGCTCTTCATAGACCTCTATAAACAGCATGTAACATGATTATTCAGTGAGCTGATAAACCGTCTTTTCTCTCAATGGCATTATACCACTGAATTGAGGGTGAATGATCAGTACAGAAGAAGGGGGAGGAGAAGTGACTAATAAGTGGATAAAGAGCCATTTATTTATGAATATGCCAAATTACAAATTTTCTTATGATCACTCATACTATTAATTTTGCAAATGTTGCTGAAATGGTAGTGCTTTTAATAGATGAGTGTCCCCTATTTTGATTCTCTGGAGGACATACAGTAGCTCTGCCATGCTTTATACAGATAACAGGTTGATTTAGCTGAGAACTATGTATACTTCATTCTCCTATGGTAGTGCTACTGGTGAATTGAATGTTCCCTAGCTCATCTGAAGACAACCGTTGAAATGTGGCACCATAGACATCCTAAGCTATTGACAAAAACTCCTAGTGAAAAAGGTTATTTACAAAGAACAAATCCTTTAATCAGGAATTATCATTTCTTCTGACACTGACAGCAAAAATTAGATATTGTCAGACTGTGCGTGGACCCAACTTGGACCATTCAGCTGTACCTTTATTGCAGTCTGCTGCCAATTAATTCATAAACTTTGAGAAGGTATAAAAGAGGATCTGCACAATATATGGTTATCAGAACAGTTCATAATTGTTATTACACTGGGAGTGCACGCAGCACTAAAACAGACATGTCACAAGAAGTCACAAATCCTCTCTAAGGCACAGAAAATCCTCTGTGACCACCAATTTTCCAGTTTAGGAACTCTGCCTAATATCCATAACCAGATTTGGGTCATTTGGCAAGTAGTATAGGATCAATGTTTGGGTATTATAAATCAGGGATCAGTAACCTCTGGCACTCCAGAGTTTCAGAAACTACAACTCCCAGAATGCTTCATTCACTTCTATGGGAGTCCAAAGAACAGCCAAACATGTGTGCATGCTGGTAGTTGTAGTTTCACAGTAGCTGGAGTGCCGAAGGTTGCTGATCCCTGTTTCAAATTATTCTTTTGTCATAGACCCAGTCTAGTGAGCTCCCTATAGAGATTTATACTTGCCTGCTGGCTATAATCCAGCACCCAAGTGTAACTTAATTTGACACATACAATTATACTTGTTTTAAATGACTCTGCTCTATTAAATATTTAACAAGATGCAAGCATGGGGCCCATTATTTTGACAGGAACTGGTTAGTCTCTGCTACCCTTCCCAGAAAAAAGGAAACAGTATAGGAATTATGTCCCATCTGTCTTATTTGTTCTCATTTTTTATAAATAAGGGCTCGTTCACATCACCGTTAGGGATTCCGTTCTAGCATTCCGTTATAACATTGTTATAAAGCTAGAACAGAATCCCTGACTGTGATGTGAATGAGTCCTAAAGCCAAAAGTAAACACAGCAATCCTAAACTCCAGTATGATTGCAACCTTTTACTGTG
Organism: Rhinella marina; assembly: GCA_900303285.1. Classification (NCBI taxonomy): domain Eukaryota; kingdom Metazoa; phylum Chordata; class Amphibia; order Anura; family Bufonidae; genus Rhinella; species Rhinella marina. The sequence goes on along the minus strand of ONZH01009236.1, from coordinate 54,117 downwards.
TTTTTTTATTGATTATTCTATATGCAACTTCTATAACCTGCATAATCTAGAAATGATCAGTTCATCTTGCTTATATATTCAAAAGTTTTATTTTACTGGAAACACAATGAACTATATAATCCCAATAACTGATATCTTGGCAAAACTGTATCTGACATTTCTAAAATAAATAAACCTATTAAAGGTGATAGCGCTGATGGAAGAAGATACATTAAAATCGGTGTGTTTGTGATGCCTCCATATAACACTTATCATAACTTTTATGATGCATGAAGTCGATGTCTCGGAGGCTAAGGGGGATAAATGAAGGGAATGCTTGTTCTGGCACCCAGTTTACTTTCTGATAATCTAGCTCATCCTTCTTGGCTGACACTAGACCAAGAATAACATTAAAGAGTAATAAACCCTTTCCAGCAAACCTCTTATTCCATGGTTCACTGCCCCCAGGTCTAATCTATCAATCCATTTACAGCACATAAAAGGTAAGAAAGCCATTATAAGTCTGGTGTGTGCCTTTGCAGGTGGTAGATGACATAAATGGAATATATCATCAAAGCAAGCTTGTGTCACATTGTATGCATACCAATACCATACCAAACAGGTAGATAACCAGAGGATTATATGTAAAGATCTAATCTATATTGTTAGCAAAATGTCCACTAGCATACATGTCCTACTTTAGATAAGTCATTTGTATGTACCTGTAATTATATGCGGCAGGGGGAATATAATATATGGCATCTGTTTAAATATAATTTAAGAATGTCTCAAGTCCCTCAAAATAGAAGACACTATAGTCCCCTATAACCACCATATTGCCCTCATGGAGGACCCCCACTCTGTGACCATTGTATTACCTAAATGGACATAAGGAACGGAACTGTCTTCATTAGACAAATGCTCTAAGTGCTCTAGTTATATTCACGCCGCAATGTTTGAATGTTTTTGTTAAATTTGTATTGGAAATTGAGCCATGGATTTATTTTCAGGTATAGCTCAATTTTAAAAGTCTAATATCTAAATGCCTAACAATTTTTGTATAATTTTGGGATGATTTTATTCCTTTTTAGGTCATCTTCACAAGTAGCATATTTTTCTAGCTGTTTTCTGTAAATTCTGCATTGAAAATCCTAAACATAATATGAATGTTCAGCAAATATAACAGAGGATTGGGAGAGAGGACACACCCAAATATCATAGGGATTCATAAGAAAACTTTATATGCCCCCAAGAGATTTGTTTGCTTAAGTTACTATTTTTTCATTAAGTGGAGGAATTTTTGGATAAAAGAATTCACGCATTTCACCATCGCAGTCACATGGTTTGCTTCCATGGTGAGTACACTATTTATTGAGAGTATTCTGTTGATATAAATATGGAAAGGTATGGTAGCTTAGTGCTAGGATCAATTCTGTGCCTTGCAACACTGGGCTCTTTGTGTTGAATGCAACCAAGAGTAACATCTGCATGGAGTTTGTATGTTCTCCCTGTGTTTGTGATAGTTTCTTCCAGGTGCTCTGGTTTTACGTTACTCTATAGAAAAAACACTAATAGGGTGATTCGCAATTTGGATTGTGAGCCCAAGTGGGGTCAGGGACTGATATGCTGTGCTAATGGTGAAATCTTTTGCAAGACCAGCTGAATTTTTTTTTTTTACATTTTTTTTATTTTAAAGTAAGTTTTCCTGTCGTTTTGGTCGACTTTTCAAAATATGTCTTTAAGTGTGTTTATCAGGAATTACATGATACAAGTGAATCTCAATAAATTAGAATATCATCAAAAAGTTGTTTTTTTTCAGTAATTCAATTTAAAAAGTGAAGCACATATATAGAGTCATTACAAACAGAGTGAATGTTTTCAAGTGTTTATTTGTTAATGTTGATGATTATGGCTTACAGCCAAGGAAAACCCAAAAGTCATTATTAAAATATTATATTAGACCAACTGTGATTTTTTTTAAACACAGAAATGTTGGCCAAATGAAAAGTATGTACAGTAAATACACTCAATACTTGGTTGGGGCTCCTTTTGCATGAATGACTGCATCAATGTGGCATGGCATGGAGGCGATCAGCCTGTGGTACTGCAGAGGTGTTATGGAAGCCCAGGTTGCTTTGATAGCAGCCTTCAGCTTGCCTGCATTGTTGGTTCTGGTGTCTCTCATCTTCCTCTTAACAATACCCCATAGATTCTTAGGCGAGTTTGCTGGAAAATCAGTGATACTGTGGTTATTAAACCAGGTATTGGTACTTTTGGCAGTGTGGACAGGTGCTAAGTCCTGCTGGAAAATAAAAATTCCATCTCCAAAAAGCTTGTCGGCAGAGGGAAGCATGAAGTGCTCTAAAATTTCCTGGTAGATGACTGCACTGACTTTGATCTTGATAAAAACACAGTGGATCTACACCAGCAGATGACATGGCTCCCTGAACCATCACTAATTGTGGAAACTTCACACTATACCTCAAGCAGCTTGGATTGAGTGACTCTCCACTCTTCCTCCAGAATCTGGGACCTTGATTTCCAAATGAAATGCAAAATTTACTTTCATAAGAGAACAACACCTTTGACCACTGAGCAACAGTCCAGTTCTTTTTCTCCTTGGCCCAGGTAAGACGTTTCTGGCATTGTCTATTGGTCATGAGTGGCTTGACACATGGAATGCGACACTTGTAGCCCATGTCCTGGATACGTCTGTGTTGTGGCTCTTGAAGCACTGATTCCAGCAGCAGTCCACTCCTTGTGAATCTCCCCCAAATTTGTTGCTTGTGCACCTTTTTCTACCACCCTTTTTCCTTCCACTCAACTTTCCAATAATATGATTTGATATAGCACACTGTGAACAGCCAGCTTCTTTAGCAATGACCTTTTGTGGCTTACCCTCCTTGTGGAGTGCATCAATGAAAGCCTTCTGGACATCTGTCAAGTCAGCAGTCTTCCTCATGATTGTGTGGCCTACTGAACCAGACTAAGGGACTTTTGTAAAGGCTTAGGAAGCCTTTGCAGGTATTTAGTATCAGTAGATACTGCAGCATCATCTCTGTATATCTGTCTGTATCTGTCTCACTCCAGAAACTCCTTCTTCCTCTCCACTCAATAATCCTAATCTTTCGGTGATCTATTGCTAACCCATCTTCACTGAACATAGAATTTTGCAGTGGATTAATACATAATCATTGAAGTAGGCTACCATAGATTGGGAAAAGCATGGGTGGGGTGGCAGGAATTTTTTATTATATAAAGTAGCATTACTTATTATTCTCTAACTCAAATTTTTGCTTTTTTGCACATTATTGATATACATGGTAATATTATTAACAGATTGTTTTTTCTTTCCTGTCAGAGATAAAACTAAAAAAAATAAAAATAAACCTATCATAAATAGAAAGATAAAGAAATGGTTGACTACAACTTTAAATAATACAAAAGAAAGCTAAGGAGCTTATTAATTGTGCTAAAGATCTGTCAATATTACAGGAAACGATAGCACAAGAAACAATGGAACATGATATTTCCAATGTTTATTTCTTAACTGTACAATTCTACTCTTTCATCTAACTTTTGTTGTTATTGCTGTAGGCCACCAATATTTTAGGCTGAAACTCTAGCAGACAGCATTTCTAAATATGTCACATTTAAAGTCATGCGACATCCCCTCTTCATGATCAGAAGAAATTGGCAGAATTCTGTCATCAGCGTTACAAAAACTTGTCTTTTATAATTTACAGCTTGACGGTCTTACTTTGAAAATTAAAATACCTTTTGTACTGGCAAATATCATTTTAGGAAGAATAATTAGTTTTAATTAGAGGCCATTAAATGGTTTACAGCAGCTGTGAGTAACCGCCCCCCTTTGATGAAATAACGGAAACCATGCTGTTGGGGGTAATCAGCCTGCAGCTGTGAACCCAATGAAAGAAGACTTTTTTCATCAACATAACACATTTTTTATTTGCTTGTATTTTTAAACTTATTTCAAGTAGATCGCTTTTGGCTGACTCATTGGCATAAAACAGTGATGTACTTATGCATTCTATCTCACTTCTTCAGTTTCGAGGACACATGATGTACTGTAAATTGCTACAGAAAACTGGCTTTCTTCCTGTACAGTTCTATGAGAGGTTTTCAGGTCAAACAAGGAAACAGCAATGTGCAAGTTTAATCAGTTTCATTTGAGCAAAAAGCAATTTACTGTACTACAAACTGAAGTGAAATGTAAAGTACATCACTTTTTAAACATTTATGAAGGAATATACCATATGGTCAAAGGTAATGCAGCCATTTAAATAAAAAAAAAAAAAAAAAAAAAAATATATATATATATATATATATATATATATATATATATAACACATATATATATTTTTTTTGGAGGGGGGGGACTAAAGGCTGAGGCTCCAAAACAAACATAACAATACTAAATAGAACTATTAGTAACGTTAACTAACAACAGCTACTCTCCTACTAAACGTAGAAAACGGAGGCGGAGGTAGACAACAGTGTTTCGTTTTGAAATAGGGTTTCGCACAGCTCATGACACGAGACATTTGGCTGTAAAATTATGGCCCGGCTGACAGCAACAGTGGGAAGACTATTCTGCCCTGCAAGGCCTGATCTAATCACCACCAGCATCAGCAAGAGGAGTATGAAATTCGGATGTAATCCAGCCTTTATTCATTTTTATAAAGGTATTTTTTTGAACACTGCCCGGTGATATACTATATTTGGGGTCTCGCTAGTTCCCAGGGAAGCACTAGCCCTGGGCCTAACTCGCCTCTACCCTCTGTTGCTGCCACTACTAGTACCACCCTCCTCCTCTGAGCTCAAATCCTCCTCACCAGCCTGATCCGCTTCCCAGGTCTTCCGGTCTAACACATCAGATTCATCATAAGACTCCTCCACAACACATTTTTCGGAATGCAAATTAGGCTGTTCCCCACCAACCGACAATTCCGGGCAGTCCAAACTCTGACTGCCCTCTAAGAAATCCTTAGGGAGGCTGCCCTTTATAACTGCCGGATTATAAGGTGGGCTTCGGTGGCTTTTTTTTTTAGAAATTACAAAAGGGACACCACTAGGAGGGAACACTGAAGCCCGAGAGGTGGCAGAAAGTGACGGGGTTTGCTTGAGTGGAATGGTGGAGCAGGACGAGTCTGACCCCTGGCTACATATGGATACTGTATCAGCAGATGACAGCAGATAATCCGGTTGAGACTGAGATGAGCGTGCCATCCACTCCACTACTTCATGTACTTTCTCCTCCTCTACAATTTTGCGCTTCGGTGGGTTAACCTGGTTGAACAACGGCCAAGTATTGCGAATACTACTAGTAGATGCTCCGGCTACAGGTCTTTTGGCACTGCTGCCCTGTGCCATCTTCTCCTTTTTTTAAAAGCTCAAAGTCTGGCTGGAACTGGATCCCTTTTGCTTATCCATTCCAGACATTTTTCAATTCACTCTGTGGCCCTGCTGCTGGTCTTTGTCCCTGCATCTCACTGTCTCTCCCTGTCTCTCCCTATCTCTTCCTGTCTCTCTCTCACTGCTTGATTAAATACTAGCCCTGAACTGGCCCTGCAATTGCCCTGCAGTATCCCTGATATGTGTAATATGGATTCCCAGAGCTATTACATCAAATTTTCACAAAACAGGTCTCAGAACTTCACACACAGTGTTTCTGCTAGTCTCAGCAGTCGCAGCAGAAAAGATGCGTCACTGGCTTACCGAGCCTGAGCCAATCAGAGCAAGCCCTTCCCACTAGGTCAGGTGACCACTTTATTCCCGGGCTTTTGCGCACGATAAACAAACTAACAGTAAAAGTTTGCTAATGAATTGAATTCCTATGCAACAGCATATACAGTAACTTATACGTAGCAATAGCGTATAATTTATAGGACAAACTACGTAGCGAATGCGTACAAAGCCGAAGCGAATCACCTAATATTCGGATTTGCTTCGCAGCTAAAAATTCCTAAGATTCGATACGTATCAACGAATCGATGAATCGATTCGCTCATCTCTATACACAATATTCCTCTCTGATATAGAAAATATGTGGAAGCGGCCAGCAGAAACATATACATGTTAATGAGTAGATGGTTGAGAGGTGCAGAGGGCATTTCAGGAATGCATGTGGTACCTAAGACAGTGAATGTTATTCTACCACTGTATGCAATTATGTATGTTGTAATTTTTATATGCATTGCATATATGCATATATGAAAATTTTACATTTAAGTCTTACCACATTTATATCAAGTTTCAAACTTTTGAAGCCCTGGTTTTTGAAAATCAATAATTCAAATCAAAGGCATTAAGTTGAGGAAACATGGGATGGAATTGATCAAGTCTTGCACTCCAGAATTATGTCTTTAAAAGGTCACAAACTAGAGCTTTTGTGATATTTTGCATTTCTATATCACTAACTACAGTTTTAAAAAAAAGTGAATGGTAAAGTGGCAATGGCTTATAATGTTAATGACTGTCAGCCCAGACCTATCACCAAATTTTTTTTTATGTCCCAACAAAGTCAAAATAGGGTGTGGTGTAGAAAACTGGAGTAGCATTTAGCAGTATTGTTAGTTTGAAAGTTGTGTCAAAGTCACAAACACTAAGGAAGATTTATCCAAACTGGTATAAAGGAAAACTGGCTTAGTTGCTTATAGCAACTAATCAGATTCCACCTTTCATTTTTCAGAACTCCTTTTGGAAAATAAAAGGTGCAATCTAATTGGTTGCTATGGGTAAAGTAAACTAATTTTGATAAATCTTCCCCAATGTGGAGGGTTGGACGGGTGAAAACTATGCCTATACATCATATCCTAGAAATGTTTCCAGTTAATGGAGTTATTCAACACCAGAAAATATGTTCCATAGCTTGCACAATATTCATATCTAAAATTGCATAATGAATTCCAGTAAATTACAATATGGTGCAAAGGTTTGAGGCAGGTGTACAAAAAATGTAGCAAAGTGAATGCTTTAAAAAAATAATTGACAGTTTATTTTTGTAAATGAACAAAATGCAAAGTGAATGAACAAAAGAGAAATCTAAATCAAATCAGTATTTGTTGTGACCACCCTTTGCCTTCCAAACAGCATCAATACTTCTAGACACACAGTTTTTAAAGAAATTTGGCAAATAGGTTATTCCAGATATCTTGGAGAACATCTGTGGATTTAGTCTTGATCAAATCCTTCTGTTTCTTCATGTAATTCCAGAGAGACTTGAATACTGTTGAGATCTAGGTTCTGTAGGGGCCAGATAATCACTTCCATTGAGTGAACTATGTGCAACTTAGAAGAAATAATGTTTTTTTCTTTTTTTTAAGACAAATGGTGCACACTCCAAATATTGATTTAATTTACATTTCCCTTTCTTTCATTCACTTCACATTTTATTCATTCATAAAAATAAACTATTAATACTTCTATTTCTGACAGCATTCTTACTTTGCAGCAATCTTTCCTCACCTTCTTAAAAACTTTGCACAGTACAGAAAAATAAGACCAGCCATTTGCCATTATGGGACTTGCAGAAATAGCATTCATTTAGCTATTTTTGGCAGTCCATAGTAGTCAATGTAGAGGAAGCCACATGACTGCATTAATGATGTTATTCAAGTAGTATGGGATTGTCACTGTACCATTCGCAAAGTGTCGGGCCATCCTGTATTGACCATACACACCTGCCCACACTGTAACACCACCACCACCAAAGACAAATATTGGCTGATGCACAGCACTCTCCTTAACGTCTCCAACATCGTTGGCCACCATCACCTTCGTCCAGCATAGATGCTCCCTGGCCCATTCAAGACGATGAGGCCTATGGTCAGGTACCCTTGCAGGTCATCTAGCATGCAAACCATGCTGATCTAAATGGTTTTGATTGGTCTTACGTGACACTTGAGTGTCTCTCACCTCCCTTAAATGTGTCTGGAGTTGTTTTGCATTCATCATCTGGTTCCGTAGTGTATTGTTCACAATGAAGTGGTCATCAGTGTGGGATGTGGCCAAAGGACGTCCACTTCTATGTTTTTCTATGACTCTTCCAGTCTCTCTATACCTCCTATACAACCTGTTAATGACAATCTGTGGCACTCTAAGCTTAGTAGCCACTTCCATCTAAGAACATCCTGCTTGAAGCCTCGCAATGACAAGGTACTGTTAATCAATTGTTAGGTGTTGTTTTGGTCTCATGATGTCAAAATTTAAACAGCCTGATGAGGATGTCTGTTTAAATACCAATTCTAATTGAACCAGAATATTTATTGGGCGATTCATGGCTTAAACACCTGTTGTGAATTTTGCCGTTAAGTTAGAGAACAGCAAGTTGTGCAAAAAGTACTGAAACATTGAACAGTTGCTCATGTGTATTCAAAAATTCAGGGAAGGTCATATTAAGTTCCTTTAATTTAAATCAAGGATAGGGGATTACCTTCTGACTTGCACTCCTATTGAGTAGAAAAAATAACCTAACTATGTCAGGTGGTGCACATTATTAAAATATAATTTTTAATGTAATTCAAATATTAAAATGATACTAAATAGAAAGCATAAAGACAACACAAAAATAAAGTGTAATATCAACATAACCTATCTTGGTCCATTGTCCAGATATAAATTCTCAGGCACTCTTTATCGATGTGGACCATATATAGGACAAATAATCAGAACAATCTTACCCATCCAGTCGCTGGTAAAGAACACTGATGGGCATGATAACTCCTCAGGACTCAGGGTTGGTACATGGTCAAATGATAACTGTAGGGTTTCTGTGCAGAAAAAATGTGTATAGGGGAGTGGGTATCATCCCTACTCTATCCCTGTAGACTTGATAGGAAATTGCTGCACATGCCCTACCTATCTATACAAGGCCACCCTTGATGGTAGGGGACCCCGTCCGGATACCTGTCCCTGAGTATCGGGCCTAACCCTCAGGTCAAGTAATAAGTGCCCACTCCCTCATATCTGTCTAGAGCGTCACCTCATTATACTTATATGGTACGGTAATTTGATTCCTTGTATCTTGTAGTGGCCCCACTTATGCATATAAGGTGCTCTTGTACCCAGGTTTCACCGTTCTGTTCCTCTAAGTTTAAAAGCCTTAGGCTTTTTACCTTTATATCTAATTGCCAGAAATACAAATTTGATAGCGCGTTCCTATACCTGGGATCCCTGTTGCCTAGTTACTCTGCTGGGTCCGCACTGCACATGCGCAGAATGCGGAACGAGATGACGTCATCATGTACGTGTCATCGCTGTAACGCTGAGTCGGACCTCGTTTTCAGAGGACTCAGCGTTTAAATGCAGGCGTCTCCCTGCTGCACGGGTTAGGCACAGCATCGCCTGACCGGTTGTTTAGACCCCATATCCTAAGGATCTGGGTGTACATCTCTGCCTGGATTCCTCTAGCGTTACCTACCGCAACTCCTATTAAGGCCATATCTGGGCACTTAATTATTATTTGGGGCACCCGTTTATATCGAGTGCCACCAACTAACAGCTGCTATATTCTTTTGCCCTCCCTCTTGCAGCAATTTTCCCCTGATGAGCCTATTTTTAGTTAGGTGAAACATCCATGTAGGGTAAGGTGAGGTGGTAGAGCATACCAGGGGCATTTATTCAAGGGAAAGTTTCCGGACGGGGTCGCCCCTGTCGGGGCGGGTGCTCCGTGGTTAGGCCACAGGACCAGGATAGCAACCCCCCCCAGGGATACATTAGGGATAGCCTACCCCGTCCTCCATTTCTCTGTTCTGTCATTTAGCACAGGGGAAGCTGACATCTTATAGGCTTACACCTGGACTGCAGCGACGGAGAAAAAATTCTCTAGGTGACGGTAGGACAATTGGGTTACCTTCCAGTGCCGCCGTGCACTTATTCCTACCATATCCATTATATTTACTCCACTGACGAACAATGTGTATATAATATTTGTTCTCTATTGTGTGTTATATTTTGTAAGGGCCTATTTTAAAATTTGTAGTAAAAGCTATGTTTTATTATTGATTAGTGTGTTTGCCCATAAGGTGATTTGCACTAATGACTGAGGGTTTCAATGTACTTACTTTCCACACGGTTGAAATGTATACATTATTGGGGGGGGGTGTTAAAATATCTTTAAGGTTCAGCATAATTGTACACAATTACTTGATTACTACCTCAAGGCTGCCATTTTCTCAGTTAATACAGAAATTTTTTGACAGTCCAGGCAGCCTGAATGCGATCAATAGACCTCTCATTACTGCCAATTCCCCATCTTGCCACTCTTGCTTTCTGCCTATCTACCTAATATCACTTTGTGTATGGCTGCTACGTGCTGTGGCCTGCATCATGCCACTTATGCCACTTTCAATCACATTCTCCAAAGACACTTTTTAATTTATTTATTTTTCTCATAACACTGTGTGCCTTTAAACATCATCTTTCCCCAATAAGGGACAAATTTTAAAAGCTTTGGAATATGAAAAAGCATGAGACATGTTGTGGCACTGTGTCTTTTTAAATGCGCTATATTACATACGCTATATAACATTGTCAGATATGCTTTTACCCATAGTTATATATGTCAGTGTCACTCAGACATAATTTACTATTGCTGTCATTGTGTTCCAGAGCTTGAGGAGAAGGGATGTTGGAGGAAAAAAAAAATCATAAAAAATAAACAAAAATAGATAACAAGTTTAAAAAAAAAAATTCTGAGTCCTAGGAAGCTAGAGAGGGTTATATACCAACTTTTAGGGCAATTAGAAAAACTTTGGTTCAGCCTAAGTTGATTCGGGTTCAAACCAAACTTTTTCAAAAAATTCAGTAAAGTGGACCCAAAAACGAATTTCGACTGTTTCGCTCATCTCTAGTCATAAGTATAAATGTCTCGGAAAACCATTTAAAATACTAATATGAATTATTCAATTATATTTTGTGAACCATTTCTATATACAACTGTATCCATCCAGCTTGAACAGTTACTCTACAATGTGGCCAGATTAGTTGGAGAAAAGCACCTTGTTTCAGTCAGTGTTACCAACAGCCAAACTGTCAGAGTTAAACCACATGTTCCATCGAGCCTTATCACAATTCATTAGGCTTTGGAAGACAATGACTACAGATAAGCTAACGTCTTGAAATTCATTTTGACCTGATTTAACTAAATCAGGCCACAAATTTGATTTGGGTCAAATCGATGAATGAAATATGAAACAAAGGTGCTTCACATGGCCTTAAAATCAAATCAAATGTGATACTCTGAGGTCTCCTACTTTTTTTTTGAAGTTTTCGCATTGGTCTCTTCTTGGTCTATATAGATCACCTTACTACAGTTATCTGCTTATCACTAAAGGCAGTTTTGAAATGACATATTACCTATATATAAATAGCTGCTGGAAGGCATATTTCGAAATGCTGTTAAGAACACCTCAGGTAAGATGAACACCCCAATAACTATATTCAGGGAAAAAGAATAAAAAATATTCAATCAGAAAATAAGAAACAAAGGAAAATTAAAAATAAAGGATTTCATTGGTGATCTGGTTTTAGTTGAGAAAAGTGTCAGTGACACATTATGTTTAACCACTTCAAGACCAGGCCTAATTTTGCAAATCTGACATGAGTCATTTCATGTGGTAATAACTTTGTAATGCTTTTATTTATCCAAGTCATTCTGAGACTGTTTTCTCATGACACATTGTACTTCATGTTAATGGTAAATTTGAGTCAATATGTTTTACCTTTATTTATAAAAAAATCAAAATTTACTTAAAATTTTGAAAAACAAATCACAAATTTTAAATATGAATTTCTCTGCTTTTAAGTTGCATGGGGATATCTAATAAAACTGCTATTAATGAACATTCACCATATGTCCACTTTATGTTGGTATAATTTTGGAAATGTAATTTTATTTTTTTCGGACGTTAGAAGGCTTTGAATTTTAGATGTAATTTTTAAGATTTTCATGAAAATTTCCAATAGTTAATTTTAAAGGACCTTTGCAGTTCTAAAGTGACTTTGAGGGGCTTAAATAATAGAAACCTCCCATAAAAGAACATATTTTAGAAACTACAGCCCCCAATGTAATCAAAACTGATTTTACAAAGTTTGTTAACCCTTTAGATTTCCCACAAGAATTAAAACAGAAGGAAGGTGAAATTTAAAAATAAATATATTTTTCACAGATTTTCAATTTTTAATGCATTTTTCCCATAAGATAGCAAGGGTAAACAGCAAATCAAACCTGAATATTTATTTTCCTGTTTCTGAAGTTTGCAAAAACACCCCATATGTGGTTGTAAACTGCTCTGTGACCGGCACTAATGAGAGGGAGATAGTACAAGCATTTGAGATCGCTTTGACAGCTTGTCAGAGTGATCAAAAGCCTGGAGACCAGGAAAAAAAGGTCTAAGGTTAAAGCTCCATGTTCTTGGCTGTCAGGAGGCAGCTTAGTCACGGAGCTTCTATGTACAGGTGCTGCGCACAGGGGGAAAAGCTGATGGACCTTTATAGTCAATGGGCAGAGTTGAAGTATTTTTTTTCATTTTTTTTCTATTTTCAGTTTGATTTATCTAGTTTACCATAAATGTAAATTAGAGGTGTTGGATAGTAATAATCAAGAATAACAATTTGGGAAATGTTGAATAAAGTTGGTATAAGGGACAATTCTGCAAAGTGTGTACAACACATTATTATGGTGAATGCAATCCAGTCTGTAGTTTTTAAATGCCCAGTATGGCTCTATAAAGGCAACCGAAGGTCCCAATAAGCTTATGACTATTTTGTCACTAAGAAAGGAATAGTGATTGTGGAACGCATCTGGTGTGGACGGTAAAATTGACATAAATATTTCAAGGAGACATCTTGAATTTATTTGGATTACTGTGCCAGCTTATTTGGCATATTCAAACAGTCCAGCGCTGGGAAGAAGCGAGATCGCATGCGCGAAGACAAACAAGCCGGCACATTATAACAAATGCAAGAAGAAAAATGGACTGGTGAGATACTTCTAACCATTATCTATAGTGCTTTAATTTTATTGAATCCAATGTTACAGGATGACATAAGCCAACCGGTGGGATACAACTAAATTGCTGTCAGTAGCGCTTCACTTTTAGTAAACCCCCTGATATTTGAGAAATCTCAGTGCTCACCGGGACACTGCAAGTAGGGGTGAGGAGTGCATAAATGCAGACAAGCTTTGGAATGTTAAGCAAAAACGTATATAGAAAGCAATAGGTACTGCAATACAAAAAAATTACAAAATAGGGTCATAAAAGCCGTCATAACAACAATTACATGCGTGAGCTCCTCATGTAAAATTACTAAAGGGACCATGATTGTATTGATTTTACTATTTATTTTTTAATTTACTATATGAATTGTATGTATGTAATACTTAAGAGCAGTTAATAAATGTGCTAATTTTACTGTGAGCCAGTTTCATTTCCACAACTATTATCTGTAACAGTTTGCACAGGCACTATCCATAACAGTTTGCATAGATTCTGTCCTTACACACGCTGTCTGTATACACTCAGGGAACTCAACTGACGGCTGATGTGAAGCCTTATCTCTGATTCCTGACAGCTCATAAACACTCATTATGTTTATGATCTGTCAGGAGTTCAGAGATAAGGACTACACATAGCCGTCTGATGATGGCTCAAAGTGATTTTAAAAATAAGAAGCTCATAGCTAGGCTAAAACCTAACCCTTTAAGGCAAAATCTTCCAATTGTTTTTTAAAAGATCAATTGAAAAATTATTTTTAGCAGAAAATTAGTAAAATGCAATCAGAAAATAATTTGCACCCCAAAGGTGTTCATAGCCTTTAATGCTACAACAGCCATTCTTATAATGCCACAAAATCCAATCAAGGCAAGATAGAACTGTAACACATAGTACAATAAATACAAAAAGTACAATTAACTATAGCAAAATGCATGCATGATTAGTCAAGTAAAATTACATCCAATCACATAATAAAATTGCTAAAAAGCTATATTAATAAGACACCAAAGTCAGAATAAAAATCCACCAATGTCCAGATCTTAATTAGTGTCTCCACTAAATCACTGTGTTAATCGACAGTCACCTTGGTGTTTACTCTTTGCACAACACATAATTCGGCAACTTATGACACTTTCTGTTGTCACATGACCTTTTGGCATGTTTGGTTTTCTCATTTGCCTCTGTTGTTTTTTGTACTTGATTGTCCAACTGGCATTTCACCTTTTACCGTATGACTACTCTTTTTATTTGTCTGTTTACTGTTCCCTGTTTATGTACCATCCGCACACATATTACAGTATAGGGACTTTCACACAGTTGGAGTAGTGGGTGAGAAAGTTTTAGGGCTACAATGTCCTTGATTGTGCGTGATGGTAGTCATATTATCCTGACAATTAATTTTATGAAGCAAATTACTAAAACTAACTTGGTATTGTAAGTATTATTCTTGTCCGGGTATGGCATATGAGTAAATAACCATCATTTTGACTATGTGGTTAAATCTCTAGTAAGGAATATAAAACTTATATACTGCATTAGTTAAATGGAATGATGAGCAATAGATCAATAACAACCATACTTTTAAATGTATTATTATTATTATTTATATTCTATACTATAAGTATACGATGCTACGATGCTAGCACAACACCGGAAGGAGTTGGAGACCACTAAGCATAATAAATTTATGCGGGATACAGAAGACTACCGTTTAAATCGAGTGTACCGATGGCCAGACTCTACGAACCGATCAACAAATAGAGGCAGATCATTGTCATCCGACTCTCGCTCTGGCTCCAGTGTGGATCCTCAACGTCCAACTCGTCAACCGGACTTTCGTGGCACACAGAATACCAGAAGGGGATACAGAGGGGGAGGTGCAATGGGCTCCAATGTAACTATGACTACAAGATCCCAGGTAGTATCACATTCATTGGTGATTAACATTTCCTCTGTTTCACTTAATTCTGCCCAAATCTCCCTTCTTGAAAAAGGTCTGTCATTTTGACCCTCAAACAATTTAAACACTTTTCAATTCAAAAGAGGCATAGATGCTAGTGATGAGAACATAGTCCTGCCACTTTACAAATCACTAGTCAGACCACACATGGAGTACTGTGTACAGTTCTGGGCTCCTGTGAACAAGGCAGACATAGCAGAGCTGGAGAGGGTTCAGAGGAGGGCAACTAAGGTAATAACTGGAATGAGTGGACTACAGTACCCAGAAAGATTATCAAAATTAGGCTTATTCACTTTAGAAAACAGACGACTGAGGGGAGATGTAATAACTATATATAAATATATTAGAGGTCAATACAGAGATCTCTCCCATGATCTATTTATACCCAGGACTGTGACTGTGACAAGGGGACATCCTCTGTGTCTGGAGGAAAGAAGGTTTGTACACAAACATAGAAGAGGATTCTTTATGGTAAGAGCAGTGAGACTATAGAACTCTCTGCCTGAGGAGGTGGTGATGGTAAGTTCACTAAAAGAGTTCAAGAGAGGCCTGGATGTATTTCTGGAGTGTAATAATATTACAGGTTATAGTTACTAGAGATGGGTCGTTGATCCAGGGAGTAATTCTGATTGCCTGATTGGAGTCGGGAAGGATTTTTTTTCCCCTGAAGTGGGGAAAATTGGCTTCTACCTCACAGGGTTTTTTTTGCCTTCGTCTGGATCAACTTAAAGTAAAAACAGGCCGAACTGGATGGACAGATGTCTTTTTTCGGCTTTATAAACTATGTTACTATGTAATTGGACATCATGAGGTTCTTCTGCATGATTAGGTTAAAGGTACACTTTGACCAACAAACCCTACCCAATCGGGTAGAAACACCTAGGACCTTCATCTCACTTCCAGAGCTGGTACTCCGGAATAAAAGCACATACACGCCACCGAGGAGCTATCCACCGGTAGACACATTTGTAAACATGTTCTGGAAAGATTTTGTGAAATTCAGGGGCGACTTTGAGCAAGGGAACCTCAAGTTTACCAATAATTTGAATCAAGGGGATAGACAAGCACTAAGGGAACTAATTAACCATAAAGAATTAACCATCAAACCAGCTGACAAAGGGGGCACACTTGTAGTGATCGATAAGGTGAAAAACATAGCAGAGATGCAACGGCAACTAAACAATAGGGATATTTATGAACCTCTATCCGAGAATCTAACACCCACTATAATGGAGAAAATCAAAAAGACCCTGTCCCATCACCAATTAATAGGTACCATTGATGACTACTGTAACATTCTTAACTAAAACCAATCCAATAATTCCAGTAATATATGTGTTACCCAAGATCCATAAGAATCTGTACAACCCATCAGGTAGATCCATCGTGGCGTCAACAGATTTAGTCCTTTCACCAATTGCAGTGTTCCTAGAAAAAATGCTTACTCCATTGATAAAAGACACTCGTTCATTTCTCCTTGACACAACCTCTTTCCTTTCTGTAATTAGGGACCTACCACCCCTCAGTGAGAATACCATCATAGCAACATGGGACGTAACGAGTTTGTACACTTGTATTCACTATGATAAAGGCATAAAAGCGGTCGAAAAACTACTGAGAGCAGCTAATAAACATCCCTCTTGTCATTGACTTATGTTTAGATCTCCTCCAACTGGCATTGCGGAATAATTTCTTTCTTTTTCAGGATACATTTTACTTACAAAAGCAGGGGACCGCGATGGGATCCAATGTGGCCACCCCATTTTGGATACATAAGCTAGATACCCTTGAACCGAGAGGGTTAAATCGAGAATATGAGATCCAGCACCTATATTGAGACCAAGGGGTTGAAATCTTTATTTATACCAATATTTGTAAGACAATGCTACTTGTATCCACATTAATGATGGTGAGTTCTTTAGACGTAACATTGACCTTATGTTTACTATGTTATGGAATCAAAGGGTTAAAACCTCCATAAAAATTGAACTGCTGTTGACTATAATGAAAATTATCATTCTACATATCAGATATTGATCTGTGTTTCATTTTATCCTTTCAGGCTCCTTGACCCCCGGGGACCCACCTCAAGTTGCCGCTCTCTTATTTCCATATCCTTTTGCTTTGTATTATAATTTTACCTCCTTGGGCTTAGAAACTGGTTCAGTGAACTGCTTCTCTTTCTTTTCCACTTATTTATCTTATTTTCTTATATTTATCATCAATATACTTTTTCTTTACCTGCCATTCATGTTCCTGGAATGCCTTTGCGTTCCATTACCTTCACTTCCGTCCGGTGGAGCACACAGTCACATAATGTGTTCCACCGCCCGGACCGGAAGTGACAGGAGACGCAGCTCGATAAGAAAGCGGACTCGCTTGCTAGCGCCTCACTTGCTAGCGCATATTTGACTTTGAAGCAGCGATTTCTGCGTACTCCAAATCGCTTGATTCTCTCTGATTCGCTCTCTCCTCAGTGGCAACAGGTAATCTGGTCCTTTGCAAGTTGTTTTAATATTTATACTGGGGTTATACAAACCTTGGTGGGATTAATACACTCGCATTGTCTCCTTAACTACTTGCAACAATAATTATTATTTACAGATTGTACTCAGGGCTCTAAATGTTCTGTAAGTACTGAAAACTTTCCCCACAATAAGCCAATCACTCAGGCTATCGATTGGCCATGATGTTGAGCCAAGGAAAATCATTCTTAATATGAGGACTGATCCATTACTATAAGAACTTACCTGTACTAGAATGAACGTGGACTCATTCCGCCATGGATCTTACAAGAAGGAAAAGGACATCTTGTCCTATTCATTCCCAAAAATGAGAAATTTAGACACGTCTGTGTACCTCTCCATGATTAAGCTTTGATCACCGGTATATACAGTACAGACCAAAAGTTTGGACACACCTTCTCATTCAAAAAGTTTTCTGTATTTTCATGACTATGAAAATTGTAGATTCACACTGAAGGCATCAAAACTATGAATTAATATATGTGGAATTATATACTTAACAAAAAAAGTGTGAAACAACTGAAAATATGTCTTATATTCTAGGTTCTTCAAAGTAGCCACCTTTTGCTTTGATTACTGCTTTGCACACTCTTGGCATTCTCTTGATGAGCATCAAGAGGTAGTCACCTGAAATGGTTTTCACTTCACAGGTGTGCCCTGTCAGGTTTAATAAGTGGGATTTCTTGCCTTATAAATGGGGTTGGGACCATGAGTTGTGTTGGGCAGAAGTCAGGTGGATACACAGCTAATAGTCCTACTGAATAGACTGTTAGAATTTGTATTATGGCAAGAAAAAAGCAGCTAAGTAAAGAAAAACGAGTGGCCATCATTACTTTAAGAAATGAAGGTCAGTCAGTCCTAAAAATTGGGAAAACTTTGAAAGTGTCCCCAAGTGCAGTCGCAAAAAAGCCATCAAGCGCTACAAAGAAACTGGCTGACATGAGGACCGCCCCAGGAAAGGAAGACCAAGAGTCACCTCTGCTGCTGAGGATAAGTTCATCCGAGTCAGCAGCCTCAGAAATCGCAGGTTAACAGCAGCTCAGATTAGAGACCAGGTCAATGCCACTCAGAGTTCTAGCAGCAGACACATCTCTACAACAACTGTTAAGAGGAGACTGTGTGCAGCAGGCCTTCATGGTAAAATAGCTGCTAGGAAACCACTGCTAAGGACAGGCAACAAGCAGAAGAGACTTGTTTGGGCTAAAGAACACAAGGAATGGACATTAGACCAGTGGAAATCTGTGCTTTGGTCTGATAAGTCCAAATTTGAGATCTTTGGTTCCAACCACTGTGTCTTTTGTGCGATGCAGAAAAGGTGAACGGATGGACTCTACATGTCTGGTTCCCACCGTGAAGCATGGAGGAGGAGGTGTGATAGTGTGGGGGTGCTTTGCTGGTGACACTGTTGGGCATTTATTCAAAATTGAAGGCATACTGAACCAGCATGGCTACCACAGCATCTTGCAGCGGCATGCTATTCCATCCAATTTGCGTTTAGTTGGACCATCATTTATTTATCAACAGGACAATGACCCCAAACACACCTCCAGGCTGTGTAAGGGCTATTTGACCAAGAAGAAGAGTGATGGGGTGCTACGCCAGATGACCTGGCCTCCACAGTCACCAGACCTGAACCCAATTGAGATGGTTTGGGGTGAGCTGGACTGCAGAGTGAAGGCAAAAGGGCCAACAAGTGCTAAGCATTTCTGGGAACTCCTTCAAGACTGTTGGAATACCATTTCAGGTGACTACCTCTTGAAGCTCATCAAGAGAATGCCAAGAGTGTGCAAAGCAGTAATCAAAGCAAAAGGTGGCTACTTTGAAGAACCTAGAATATAAGACATATTTTCAGTTGTTTCACACTTTTTTGTTAAGTATATAATTCCACATGTGTTAATTCATAGTTTTGATGCCTTCAGTGTGAATCTACAATTTTCATAGTCATAAAAATACAGAAAACTCTTTGAATGAGAAGGTGTGTCCAAACTTTTGGTCTGTACTGTATATATCTGTAATTGTATATGGTTTTTGTATATGTTTTGTGTATGTCCTTTGTATATGTTTTTGTATGTTTTTCTGCACTTTGATTCTTTTTTTGCATACCATTCTTATATTTTGCATATTTTGTTTACACACCAGTGTCTGAAGAAGTCTATTCTGGACGAAACATTACGTATTGTGCTGTGCCGGAGCTTTCAAATAAACACAAGTATTGTCACAAGATAAACCAGAGTTTTCTCTATAATCTATACTATAAGTATGTAAGTTGCGTAGTTTTCCTTACTGTAAATATTCTGTACATGTTTACTAGAAAGATCTATTGATTATTATATTATATTCAAAATATATTTCTGAACCAACATAATCTTCAAAGATGATTGAAGTTAATAAATTAGGGCTAAAGCTGATTGCAGCCCAAGGCATTAAAAGTAAATAAGCCACTTATAATTTAATTGCACATTTTTCTATATTTGTAGATGTCAAAGTTACTTTTTGAGCCACTTAAATCCATTATTTAGTATGAAAAATAAAGTTGTTACCTTAAACTCTTTTCTAGAGTTTAAGAAGTAATTACCAAGCAGTCATTAGTCAAGTAGATAAACCTTTGAAGCTGACATTACTGAATTGTCCTTCTAGACAAGAAGCCATTCTGATTAATTTTTTAAGAGATAAAAAATAAGACTGTTACTTTAACAGTAATTGAATTGCCTATAGCAAGTACTTAAGTGTTTACTGGAAATAACCAGTTGAGTTCAGGAAAGTCAAGTCATGATTTAGAAGATCCATCAACTGGATTTCCTATACAAGAGTCAAATTTGCTCAGAAGTTAGTAGACGTACCATTAGTACTACCACTTCTGTGTTTCATTATATTTTGAATCCAAGAACCAAATTTCCATGAGTATAGGCTCTCTCCTATCTAACAAGAATAACTAAGTAATAAACCATTAATCTAAATGCACTACATTGAGACGAACCGATGGACAGATTTATTATTCAGCCACCATTCTAGTACACATGCCTTACACCACATTAACTAAGGGCTTTAGACATTTTTTTTCCACTGTGTCCAATAAAAGGCATGGTTTAGTAAAAAGAAAGTGGGTGAATTGGAGGGGAAGGTGTATAGCTTAAGAGGAAACATCATGCACCACAATGTTGCCAGAATGTTGGTACACAATTTTAATGCAAAATAAACCAACTAATAGGTGTTATAGAATCAGACTGTGTAGTCTAAAGGCCCCCATACACATTAGTGTATTGTCAACTGAACCCTTTAAGAATGGGGAGTTTAGCTGACAGTTTATTGCATGTGAAAAGCTCCTGACTGTCCCCAAAGAGATGATGTTGCGGGACAGGAGTATCAAGAGAAATGAATAATTTTGCTTGATCCTTCTGTTCTCCTGACAGATAACCTACTACTAGAAATGTCTGACAACGGCTTCCTCCACTCTATCCATTAATATACATATAGTGTATATGTTTGGCCAAGCTAAACCTGTATGTGTATGAAGGAGTTCTAAGGAACTCAGGAGCCATTTGATCATTTAGCCGGCAGCAATTGTATGGGTATGTCTGTCTTAAATTTACACTTTTTAAATCATAGGCAACATTAGCAAATCTACACCTCTCTGATTTACTACTGGATGCTGAATAATCTTCCATATATCTGTGCATTGGTGACTATCTATCTATCTATCTATCTATCTATCTATCTATCTATCTATCTATCCAGGGATCCATATCCATAGATGTTTTAAAGTGGATGACTATTTGTGATCCACTGGCTATATTGTTTTGTCTCACTTCACAACAAAGGTCACAAGGGCATAAGGTAAATGTAGCAATATTCTCTTCAATTGCAATAAGAAAATAAAAATGAAACATGCCTAGTCATTCCAATATTTGTATATATACATACATATGTAATAAAACATACATGGCATCTAAAACTTACCTTTATCCAACGCTGATTAGCCTCCTTTAGGCCAATCTCGATTTTTTGCTTTTCTTCTGGAGCTATTGTAGTACTTTCTATTACTGTCCCTCCAGTTTCATTTAATTGTTTCAAAACTTCCTTTTGTGGTAGAAGCTCTTCTACTTTTACCTAAATGATAAAACATACTAAATGAACTCTTTTTCTGCGATGTGTAAGTGTAAACAAATATGGAAGGAGCAATTGGGATGCATTTTCTAATATTAACTAAACATGATGCTGATTCATCACGATCTATACCTAGTTTCTGATTCAAAATGTCAATTTTAACATTAGGAATGATTACAATGAGATACAAAAGCTGTGTTTTAGCAGGCTGGCCAGGGCTGTTAGACATTTCTTTAGAGAATCATGGGGTCAGAAGACAATGAAAAGAAATTGTATGAAGCATGACCTTAGTGTTGCTTTTCTCCACCTTCAATTCAATGTAGCAAAATGTATTTTTACCTTGCAAGAGCTTTGTGTCCTATTTATACCTAATATGAAACTGACTGATCACCACATGGCTACACAGAGGTTCATACTTCAAAAAAATTGTTCTAATTTCAAAATATATGTCAAATATTTTCTTCACAGTATGTTACAAAAACACAGCTCCCTTAGTCTGATTATATAGCAGGAGTCAGGAAGGAATTTTTTCACCTAAAATAGGGAATATTGTCTTCTACATCATGGGATTTTTAGTTTCCTCTGAATCAATTTTGCAGGATAACATGCTGAACAGCATGCCATACAAACTATGTTACCAGATTAGTAGTTTTGTTTTAGCTTTCTATGGTTCAAGTCATGAAATTGAAATGTTACTTTACATATTATGGTAAATCTGTAGTCTTAACATGATCACATGGATTTCCTCTCCACCAAATGATATATACTCCAGTCATGTCATCAAATAGTAAGTAGAAATTATCAAATTTCTTGAAATTAGTCAGTCGATCTGATTTGGGTCCAAATAAATTCGACCTGAAATTAAAGTGCTCAGATTGCCTGGAAATGTCTCTCCCTCTGTCCCTCTCTCTGTCTCTCAGAATTTTTTAAAAACTTCAGGTTGGATTTTCAAACCTTATATCGATTTGCTTATCTCTAGTAATAAGTCATTTTAACACAACCACTTTTACATTTTACATCGATAGATAGTTAAGTACAGTTGAAAAAGTGATACAGTATATCTATCATGTTAAACCAAGAGAAGGGAGGGAATGTGAATTTAGTTCAAGTTACATTTTCTGCATAACTTTGATTTTATCTTTACTTTTCATAATAGGAGTAATTTGTGCTGGACACATTACTTACTATGCGGTATGATGTAAATTTGATTAATTTAAAATGTAATATTTTATGTACGTTAAGTATCTTCCTGAAGTAGCAACAGTATATTAATAGTGCCCTGTAACTGGATGAATAAATGCACCTATGTATATAATATTCACATAAAACACTCACAATAGGCGATTCAAATCATATATTTAAAGGGTTTTAAATAAATCACTTTACCTTTACTTTTCCTAGCAGTTCATTTAGCTGAGGCTCATTCCCTTGTTCTGCTGGTGTATTAGCAATTTCCTCTGCATCTGCTAACCAAGTTCGAAATGTATTTAAGTCTTCCTGTAGTCCATATAACTTTCTCTTTACTTCTTCAAGCCTGTACAAACAAATATAATTTAAGTAGTGCCATAATTATCATATATGGGATACTGTGCAACATGAGGAGACATAAAGTGACCCTTTGGTGGGAAAAAAAGCTAGAATGACACTTTTGCCAATATCATGACAATGACAATGTCATTTGAAAATACTCATCAAACCCCTAAATGTATAATATGCTGGTTACTTGCCATTCTAGAGATCCATGATGGTCTTCATATGCATGGGAGTGGGGCTTGGAGTGGCCCACAGGGGAACTGGGAAATCTACCAGTGGGCTCCCAAGCATGGTGGACCCCCAGTTCCCCATACCTTGCATAAGTGGCATATAGCTCAACAGACTGACTACATAGCATACAGAGATGCAGCCTACAGTATCTCAACCTAGGCGTCCATATAATACAACTAGAGATTTAAGAAACTAACCAGTTCATTATTATAGACACATCAGATGGCTGAGATGACTTGTAAGTACAGATGTAGGCCACAAAGTACTCTCTTTCTCCAAGGACCTGACTTCTCAAAATTGTTCAGCGACCCCTATAATCAATCATCTTGTGCATCTTGCAGCCGTCTGCCTCTGTGCGAACCGGTAGCATTTGCTTGTAGTTATACAATGGGCCCCTAGAATGAATTTTATTGGTGGG
The DNA here is from genome assembly GCA_900303285.1 of Rhinella marina. Taxonomy (NCBI): domain Eukaryota; kingdom Metazoa; phylum Chordata; class Amphibia; order Anura; family Bufonidae; genus Rhinella; species Rhinella marina. The sequence continues at coordinate 30,348 of ONZH01009236.1, read as the reverse complement.
CCCTAGGTATCTCAGTCCAAAACTGGTGGGAGTTTATATAGTAAAATAACTCTGTACATATCTAAGTTTCTGGGCCTCAGTAGATAAGTAGTACAAGGTGAAGAAGACCATATGATGGGTCTCCAGAATGGAAAAATTCTTATAGGGAATTTTACCAGTATATTTTTCCTACGCAAAATAACTGATGTCATGTTTTGTTGGTTATATAATGTCCAGTAACATAGTGGGAAAAACAATTAAATTCTTGTATGCAGTATCAGAGTGAAGTATTTTGTGCCCCTAGGGAGATTAATCTAAGGGCCCACCATCCTGCGCTACAGAAATTGAAAATCTTTTAAAAATACTTTTAGGTAATCCCCAAGCTTTGCAATTACAGCTTAGTAAAGGTAGAATTAAAAAATCAACTGTTTAAATTTTCAAGTTTTACAATAACAACAAGTTGTTAAAAGGGTTCACTGGGATTTTTTTTATTGCTGGATGATGCTAAGTTTAGCATGGGTCTAACTCCCATTACTCTCACAAATAGAAATGAACGAATCTATTCACTGCTTCGTAGATTCGATACAAATCTTGGAAATTTTCCGCTGCAAAGCGAATCCGAATTTTTTGAGATTTGCTCAGTTAGATTCAAAAATGTTCTTAAGGCTTTCTACGCATTCGCTGCGTACTTGTCCAACAAATTGTATGCTAATGCTACGTTTAAGTTACTCTATACGCTGTTGCGTACAAATTCAATTAATTAGCAAACTTTTACTGTTCGTTATTCGTTCGGCAGAAGCCCGGGAAGAAAGCGGTCACCTGACCTAGTGAACAGGGCTTGCTCTGATTGACTCAGTCTCGGTAAGCCAGTGACGCATCAGTTGTGCTGGGACTGCTGAGACAAGCAGAAGCACTGTGTGTGTAGTTCTAAGAAACTGAGACCTGTTTTGTTAAAATTGGGGTGTTATTGTTCTGGGAATCCATATTACACATATCAGGGATACTGCAGGGCAAGAGCAAGGCAAGTGCAGGGCAAGTGCAGGGCTAGTAATTAATCAGGCAGGGAGTGAGGCAGGGACAGAGACAGGGAGAGAGATAGAGAGAGAGACAGGGAGAGAGACAGGTAGAGAGACAAAGACCAGCTACAGGGCCACAGTCAAGTGAAAAATGTCTGGAATGGATAAGCAAAAGGGGTCCAGTTCCAGCCAGACCTCGAGCTCTAAAAAAAAGGAGAAGGTGGCACTGGGCAGCAGTGCTATAGGACCTGTAGCCGGAGCTTCTACTTGTAGAATTCACAATACTTGGCCAGTGTTCCACCGGGCTAACCCACCAAGGCGCAAAATTGTAGTGGAGGAGTAAGTGGATGAGGTAGTGGAGTGGATGGCACGCTCATCTCAGTCACAGCTGGATGATCTGCTGTGATCTGCTGATACACTATCCATATGTAGCCAGGGGTCAGACTCAGAACGTTGCTCCTGCTCCACCATTCCGCTCAAGCAAAGCCTGTGATTTTCGTACGCAATTTGTATGCTCATGCATACGTGTTCAAAGATTTTGCGTACCTTTTAAAACTGAACGTTCGTTATTAGTGCGAGAATGTTCGCAAAACACCACATAATAACGTATGATTTGTATGCAGATTGGCTGAATAGATTCGTAAAATATACGAATCTTAAGAAAAGTTCGACGAATATTCGGCGAAGCAAATTTTGGATGATTCGCTCATCTCTACTCATAAATAAGCATTCTGCAGTAGCTCTGTATATAGGCAGTGGACCCACTGTGTAGTGGATGGAGCTGGTTACTGCATTGTTGATAAAAAAAACAATAAAACTGCATCAATTATACAAAAAAAACACAGCTAAAAAGCTAGTGAAAACACCAATTAAGAACAATTATAGTTGGACAATGTAAAATGTAAGATCAGGCAAATCCATAAAAATTCCAAATAGCCCATAGTAAATAAAGCAGTGAGAAATATTAGTTAACTCACCAAATGGGAAAAAAAAAATCATAATACACAAACCATCATAGTTCCATCATTACAGGGGTTTTCCGAGTTATATATATTGATGACCTATCCTCAGGATAGGTTATCAATATCAGATCGGCAGGGGTCCGACACTCGGCGCCATATCAGCGCTGCCTCCTCTTCACTGTTTACATGCTGGCCATAACAGCGGTAGTGGTGAGTAGGTGTAATTACACCTCACCGCCCCATTCATTTCTATGGGAAGAATCGCTTCCATAGACTTGTATGGAAGCGATTCATCCCATAGAAATGAATTGAGCGGTATACACAAAAAAGTGTGAAACAACTATAAATATGTCTTATATTCTAGGTTCTTCAAAGTAGCCACCTTTTGCTTTGATTACTGCTTTGCACACTCTTGGTACTCTTGGAGCTTCAAGAGATAGTCACCTGAAATGGTTTTCACTTCACAGGTGTGCCCTGTCAGGTTTAATAAGTGGGATTTCTTGCCTTATAAATAGGGTTGGGACCATGAGTTGTGTTGGGCAGAAGTCAGGTGGATACACAGCTGATATTCCTACTGGATAGACTGTTAGAATTTGTATTATGGCAAGAAAAAAACAGCTAAGTAAAGAAAAACGAGTGGCCATCATTACTTTAAGAAATGAAGGTCAGTCAGTCCGAAAAATTGGGAAAACTTTGAAAGTGTCCCCAAGTGCAGTCACAAAAAGCATCAAGCGCTACAAAGAAACTGGCTCACATGAGGACCGCCCCAGGAAAGCAAGACCAAGAGTCACCTGTGCTGCGGAGGATAAGTTCATCCGAGTCACCAGCCTCAGAAATCGCAGGTTAAAAGCAGCTCAGATTAGAGACCAGGTCAATGCCACTCAGAGTTCTAGCAGCAGACACATCTATACAACAACTGTTAAGAGGAGACTGTGTGTAGCAGGCCTTCATGGTAAAATAGCTGCTAGGAAACCACTGCTAAGGACAAACAACAAGCAGAAGAGACTTGTTTGGGCTAAAGAACACAAGGAATGGACATTAGACCAGTGGAAATCTGTGCTTTGGTCTGAAGAGTCCAAATTTGAAATCTTTGGTTCCAACCACCATGTCTTTGTACGACGCAGAAAAGGTGAATGGATAGACTATACATGCCTGGTTCCAACCGTGTATCATGGAGGAGGAGGTGTGATGGTGTGGGGTGCTTTGCTGGTGACACTGTTGGGATTTATTCAAAATTGAAGGCATACTGAACCAGCATGGCTACCACAGCATCTTGCAGCGGCATGCTATTCCATCCGGTTTGCGTTTAGTTGGACCATCATTTATTTATCAACAGGACAATGACTCCAAACACACCTCCAGGCTGTGCAAGGGCTATTTGACCAAGAAGAAGAGTGATGGGGTGCTACACCAGATGACCTGGCCTCCACAGTCACCAGACCTAAACCCAATCAAGATGGTTTGGGGTGAGCTGGACTTCAGAGTGAAGGCAAAAGGGCCAACAAGTGCTAAGCATTACTGGGAACTCCCTCAAGACTGTTGGAATACCATTTCAGGTGACTACCTCTTGAAGCTCATCAAGAGAATGCCAAGAGTGTGCAAAGCAGTAATCAAAGCAAAAGGTGGCTACTTTGAAGAACCTAGAATATAAGACATATTTTCAGTTGTATCACACTTTTTTGTTAAGTATATAATTCCACATGTGTTAATTCATAGTTTTGATGCCTTCAGTGTGAATCTACAATTTTCATAGTCATGAAAATACAGAAAACTCTTTGAATGAGAATGTGTGTCCAAACTGTTGGTCTGTACTGTATGTGGAGAGTGTGTGTATGACTGCGTCCATGTATCTGGAGAGTGCGTCTATGTATACGGTGACCAAATGTAAGTGAAGAATGCGTGTTTGAGTGCGTCTATGTATACAGTGACCGCATGTATGTGGAGAGTGCATGTATGCGTGCGTCTATGTATACGGTGACCGCATGTATGTGGAAAGTGCATGTATGGGTGCATCTATGTATATGGAGAGTGCGTCCATGTATATGGAGAGTGTATGTATAAGTGCGTCCATGTATGTGGAAAGTGTGTGTATGACTGCATCCATGTATGTGGAGAGTGTGTGTATGAGTGCATCTATGTATATGGTGAGCGTTTGGGGGGCGGACCCGTACAAAAATTTGCTGTGGGGCCCAGTCAGTTCTAGATACACCTCTGGTCTGGATTTAAAATAATTAAGGCATTTATAGAAGGAAAATAAAAAACTGTGCAAGAGAAAACTGATCTAGCTATACTAATGATGTTGCTGTTTTTATTTCCCAAAGGGTATTACATATACAGTTGAAATCTGATTGACTATGGTTGTTAATTGCACCACTTATTTCTTATGCCTTATATCAGTATGACTACTTGAACAATTATGCTAACCTCAAATTCTGTATGACTTTCATGGTTAGTAACCTTTCCTTTGAAGTTTCAGATTTTAATAAAGTATTCAGTAAAAAGCTTATACATTTTGCTTGTAACAAGTTCCTTTATTATTCATAAAAGTTTGGTGGGAAAGATTGAAAATGTCACAGTCAGTCATCAGAAAGCACTGAGGATAAATAATTAAGATTTTTTGGCTACATCATGTGGAACTTCACAGTAAATATCAACTGAACGATTAACATTTACACACCATCAAAATAACATAATATTTTCTTATTTGTTCTCTGTCAGTTAGGAAAAATGATACTGTGTATACAAAAGACCCCCTGATGGTCTAATATGCTATCATGTAAAACAAAATAAAATATTCACACAAATACCGAAAGCAGATAACTAATACATGAAAGTCAAATGATTTAAAAGGCAATGAGATTAAAGAAAAGGGTCTATTTATTTTTATTTTTTACAAGAAACAGCACCAGTCTTGACCATGGGTTTTGTCTGTGATACATCCTACTAACCACTTATCCCCTTAAAACCCCCTTTAAACCCCTTTTGAGAGTTGTCCCACAAAATATTCTACAATTTTTAAACCAGCACCTGCATCCAAATACTTTTGTAGTTGCATTTAATTAAAAATTAAGTATAGCCACTGAGTTTTTCAATAAAATGTATCTGTACAGAACCATCTGCTATTTGTTTTTTTTCTTATTTCTTTGTCCTGCTCACTGAGATGGCTGCACATGCTCCGTTTTATCCTTCAACTGCCTCCTGAGTTGTCATAGGGCGAGAGGTGCAGGAGAATGGACACACCCCCTGAACTGCAGCAGAAAAGGCACTCCCCTTGAAGTGGCTTTATATAAATCTAGCAGAGAAATAAATGAGGATATTTCTGGATCCATGTGAGGTACAGGGCTGGTTCTAGCTTTGTTAGAAAGAGATTGTCATGTACTATATGATGTCTGATTTACATTTTTTTGCATTAATCATGGGATAACCTTTTTAAGTATCAGGACAATTTTCTTTTTTTCCTCCCCACAATAGCTATACATTTTTTATTCATATAGCCATGTGAAGGCTTATTTGTTTGAAGGATAAGTTTTTTTAATGACATAATTTAATTTACCATCTTTTGTATTGGAAAACGGAGAAAAATTCTTTGAGGAGTGAAACTAAAAAAACTTGCAATTCCAGGAAGGTTTTTTGGGTTTTAATATAACAGAATCCACTGGCGATAAAAAAAAATGACGAGATGCTTATTCTGAATATGAATATCAAATTTGTAGTTTTTTTCTATTTTCTACTAAAAAAATAAAAACCTTTGAAAAAAAATCCAAATTTTATTTACATCACCACTTTCTGACAACTATAACTTTTATATTTCTGTCTACAGAGCTGCATAGGGCTTGTTTTTTGCAGGATGAACTGTAGTTTTTACTGGTGGACTGGTGGTCCGCTGCAGGCATCCTGCATTGCATGCATTTTTGCTGGGGATTGCTGTTAGCAACGGATCACATGTGCATGATTTGCTTCTCCAATTTGATATGCGCAACAGCATATGGGGTTTGAGCACTTCTCTGCCATTGTAGACCATTTTTTTTTCCATGATCGTGTTTGGACATTTACACCTGGAGGTGTGGCAACTCCAGTTTTGAATGTGCCTTGACTTAGATCTTATGGTAACATTCTGGTGCACCTGTGCAGCCTGAGTCACATGAGTCATTGGTAGGTGGGACTCACAGTCTCCTCGCTCCTCCCATTGCATGTGTGATCTCACGCTGGAGGTAACTAGGAGTTGGTCGCTGTGTGTCGGCCTGTATGCTCCTTCCTTAATTGCCCATACGGCATAGGTAGGTTAGCGTTAGGTCCCATGCCACTCTGAGATACCTTGACGCGGTGCTCGGGCTCTGGTATGTTCTTGATATAAGAATATATTGGCAAAAGTCTCATTTTACCATCAGCGTGAGGGTTTAGCCATATATTATCAATTGCATTTACCGTCACAATGCACCTTTTTCTGTGATTTGTTTAGTTTTTACTGGTACCTTTTTTGTGAACATACAACTTTTTGATCACTGTTATGGGATAAGGTGACAAAAAATAGTGAATGTCGTGTTTTTATTTATTTTTTTCCGTTATAGCATACACTGCACAGGAAAAATATTTTAATATTTCAGACATGTTTGATTGTGGTAAAACCTATTATGTCAGTTTTAATTGTTTATTTATTTTTATTTTGCTTTTTACATAATAACTTGTAGCCTCTTGGGGGGGCTAGAATCTGGGATTTTTTAAAAAAAAATCTCTTGTCTCATTCACCATAAGAGAGAACTATTATGGTAAATGGGATTCTGCCATTTTGCCTACTGAGATGTGCCTCGTGCAATGATTTTCAGGCAGATTAGCATTATAGGCCTTTAAACCTTTAGCAGGCCCCAGGCTGTCATGGTAACTGATCAGAGCCCAACAATTTCACAGCATTCCCATTGGAAGGCAGAGGAAGCCCCTTCTCCTCCCAGACTCCACAGATGCCGCAATCTCTATTGACCACAGCATCTGTGGGGTTAAATGACTGGATTCAATGTCATCACCAATCCTAGTCATTGTGTCCAGGTGCCTGCTGTATTATACAGCCTGTAACCGCCGTGTATGGAGTGGTCTCAGATCAGTAGCCTGCTCCAGAGATATGTCAAGGTGGCTGAAGGGGTTAACATATTATTACTACTTGAACATCTGGTATAACAATTTGACTATACTAGTATATAAATATTTTGTACAATATTATGTGGAAACTGAAAAGCGTACGTCCCTACTACTTCCAATCCATTTTGACGGGGTATTTATGAGGGTCATATGCTTCACAGTAACCTAACCTCATCAATATCAAATATATGTAAGACTTAAGGTATTTTCACGTAGACCAATATTACAAACTATTCATTCCTGATAATTGTCTGATCATCATAAGAGAATCATTATTTCTGGGCAGCGGATCCCTGTTTGCACAGCACAATACACTGCACGTTAACGATGAGTTTGAGTGGCAGCAGAAAGACACAAACATCCAATAAAAAACAAGTGTTTGCTCATTCATTGGGTGATTTCTAGCACCTTTACACAGGCCTATTGTTAGGAACAAACATTTCTACAAACACTCATCCCTGATAATTGAGGACTGGTCACCTCTCTTAACATGCCCGTTTTAGTAACTACTTTTGTTCCCCATGTAATAACAATTCTGGAGCATCTATTCTTATGTCTATATGTTGCCCCATTCTTGTATTATTCCTGCTGGAAGTTATGAAGGAATTGCCAGCAGTCTGCAGTAAAGGTATGGTTGGGTATAACCAGCAACAGGTGTGTCTGACTCTGTCCAATCAGTGCTGTTCTTGTCAGACTGTGCATGGATGCACCCCAACTAGTAACACCCATCTATACCTGCTGGCAAGCTGCTTGCAATTCATTCATAACTTCTACTATAACAACAGAAAGGGCATAGAGTCATACGAAAATATTCTTCAGAATTTTTATTACATGGGGAATGTAAGTAATTACTAAAACTGATATGTCTGGAGATGTGACAGGTCATCTTTAAGTATTTGCAACTGTCAAATAGTTGTGGATCAAATTTTATAAATAGAGAATACATATCAAAGCTGTGACAACATATCACTAGAGCATATAATATCAGGTACAGTAAATGACCAGCTTTCAAGGCATCTTGTGGAAAAAATACTGCCAGTATGTGTCATATTTTCAATTGCTATAGGAGTAATTATCTGCAACAATACAATACAAAAAAATATAATTACACAAAATATAATTACACAATGACATGTACAGTAGAGCTTTTTCCCTTTCCGGTGCCTTGAGAAAAACTTTTTTAACCCCTTCCAGCATATGGATATAACTATACATCCAGATTACATGTGAATTACTGCAATCTGACATACAGTTTTCTATGACCTGTTATGAGACACTGTGACACTAGACAATGTCACAGTGCTGGACTCTGGAGCAGCTGGCAAAGGACCTATCAGAATGGTCCCTTGTCAGCAATCCTTTCGATTGGTTAGTCAATACAGACTAACCAATCAGAGCGTAATTAGGATGAAAATGACATTTGCAGACTCTGATCTCCACAGTTTGTGACTGTGAGGTGAGGATTAGAGCCTGCAAAAAGGTACGCCCCTAATTGTGCCTTGTGTCTCCTTTTTAGAAATGCCAGTGACAAATATACCTTATTTTATATAAAAAATGATTTAATGAAGCAAAAGTAGTAAAACATGCAGAAAAACTATATAAATCTGGTATTGTCATAATCACATCGACCAAAAGAATAAAGACATCATATCATATATCATTTTTTCCCACCAAACGAAACAAAAAAATGAAATTAAAAGCAATCAAAAAAGTCAGATGTACCCCAAAATGGTACAAATAAAAATATAGCTGGTCTTGCAAAAAAATAAGTCATGAAGGCCAGAAATTGTGACCTAATTTATAAACTAAGGTTACCAGCTTTCCTTCTAAGTGTTGAGCGAACTTCATGGACTTCGATCTGAATTTCAGAATAAATTCGATTCACCACAAAGCCGAAGTTCCTTGTGCTTCGTGGTAGCAAATCGATTTAATCTGAAATAGTGTAAAAAACAAAACTCAAAAAAAGAATACTTACATGATTTATTTGCTTGTGATGGGCCGGCTGCCGTCATCTTGCTTGAAGATCTCACATAAAATCTCGGCGTGATCTTAAAGCAAGATTTTGTGCTAGATCTTGAAGCAAGATGGCAACAGCTGTTCCGTCGTGAGCAAATAGATCAGGTAAGTATATATATATATATACATAAATCCAAAAAATAATGAAAGCAGCACTGCACTGTAAAAGAAGTAATGGTGTGCCCGCGACTGGGACTCGGTCCAGTCCAAAAATATAAAACAAATAATTCCACAGCACCACCAAAATGGCACAATTTTTGGTGGTGCTGTGGACTTATTTGTTTTATATATATATATATATATATATATATATATATATATATATATATATATACAGTACAGACAGACCAAAAGTTTGGACACACCTTCTCATTCAAAGAGTTTTCTGTATTTTCACAAAAAAGTGTGAAACAACTGAAAATATGTCTTATATTCTAGGTTCTTCAAAGTAGCCACCTTTTGCTTTGATTACTGCTTTGCACACTCTTGGTATTCTCTTGATGAACTTCAAGAGGTAGTCACCTGAAATGGTGATCATGTTGATTTAATAGCACTTGTTGGCCCTTTTGCCTTCACTCTGCGGTCCAGCTCACCCCAAACCATCTCGATTGGGTTCAGGTCTGGTGACTGTGGAGGCCAGGTCGTAGCACCCCATCACCCTCATTCTTGGTCAAATAGCCCTCACACAGCCTGGAGGTGTGTTTGGGGTCATTGTCCTATTGATAAATAAATAATGGTCCAACTAAACGCAAATTGGATGGAATAGCATGCCGCTGCAAGATGCTGTGGTTCAGTATGCCTTCAATTTTAAATAAATCCCCAACAGTGTCACCAGCAAAGCACCCCCACACCATCACACCTCCTCCTCCATGCTTCACGTTGGGAACCCGGCATGTAGAGTCCATCCATTCACCTTTTCTCCGTCGCACAAAGACACGGTGGTTGGAACCAAAGATCTCAAATTTGGACTCATCAGACCAAAGCACAGATTTCCACTGGTCTAATGTCCATTCCTTGTGTTCTTTAGCCCAAACAGACTTGCTTGTTGCCTGTCCTTAGCAGTGGTTTCTTAGCAGCTATTTTACCATGAAGGCCTGCTGCACACAGTCTCCTCTTAACAGTTGTTGTAGAGATGTGTCTGCTGCTAGAACTCTGTGTGGCATTGACCTGGTCTCTAATCTGAGCTGCTGTTAACCTGCGATTTCTGAGGTTGCTGACTCGGATGAACTTATACTCCGCAGCAGAGGTGACTCTTGGTCTTCCTTTCCTGGGGCGGTCCTCATGTGAGCCAGTTTCTTTGTAGCGCTTGATGCTTTTTGCGACTGCACTTGGGGACACTTTCAAAGTTTTCCCAATTTTTCGGACTGACTGACCTTCATTTCTTAAAGTAATGATGGCCACTCACTTTTCTTTACTTAGCTGCTTTTTTCTTGCCATAATACAAATTCTAGCTGTCTATTCAGTAGGACTATCAGCTGTGTATCCACCTGACTTCTGCCCAACAGAACTCATTGTCCCAACCCCATTTATAAGGCAAGAAATCCCACTTACTAAAACCTAACAGGGCACACCTGTGAAGTGAAAACCATTTCAGGTAACTACCTCTTGAAGCTCATCAAGAGAATGCCAAGAGTGTGCAAAGCAGTAATCAAAGCAAAAGGTGGCTATTTTGAAGAACCTAGAATATAAGACATATTTACAGTTGTTTCACACTTTTTTGTTAAGTATAGAATTCCACATGTGTTAATTCATAGTTTTGATGCCTTCAGTGTGAATCTACAATTTTCATAGTCATGAAAATACAGAAAACTCTTTGAATGAGAAGGTGTGTCCAAACTTTTGGTCTGTACTATATATATCTATATATATAAATATATATATATATATATATATATATATATATATATATATATATATACCGTATTTTTCGCCCTATAAGACGCACTTTTTTTCCCCAAAAGTAGGGGGAAAAATGCGGTGCGTCTTATAGGGCGAATACAATTGAGCGCTTCCATAAGGAAGCGCTCACTTGTACGTAGGGACCCCCATCAGACCTCAAATCAGCCCACCCAGCCACTTAAAGACCATACTTACCTGTTCTGCGCTGCCGCTGCCGTCCGGTCCCACGCTCCTCTCTCTTCCCTGCCGGCACGCACTATGACCTGACGCTGCAGCAGGGAAGAGAGAGGAGCGCGGAGCGTGGGACCGGACGGCAGCGGCAGCGCAGAACAGGTAAGTATGGTCTTTAAGTGGCTGGGTGGGCTGATCTGAGGTCTGATAGGGGCACAAGACGCTAATCTGAGGTCTGATGGGGGCACAAAACGCTAATCTGAGGTCTGATGGGGGCACAAAACGCTAATCTGAGGTCTGATGGGGGCACAAAACGCTAATCTGAGGTCTGATGGGGGCACAAAACGCTAATCTGAGGTCTGATGGGGGCACAATATGCTAATCTGAGGTCTGTTGGGGGCACAATATGCTGATCTGAGGTCTGTTGGGGACACAATATGCTGATCTGAGGTCTGATGGGGGCACAATATGCTGATCTGAGGTCTGATGGGGGCACATTCTGCTGATGTGAGGTCTGATGGGGGCACATTCTGCTGATGTGAGGTCTGATGGGGGCACATACTGTTGCTCTGAGGTCTGATGGGGGCACAATACACTGATCTGAGGTCTGATGGGGGCACATTCTGCTGATTTGAGGTATGATGGGGGCACATTCTGCTGATCTGAGGTCTGATGGGGTACATTCTGCTGATCTGAGGTCTGATGGGGGCACATTCTGCTGATCTGAGGTCTGATGGGGGCACATTCTGCTGATCTGAGGTCTGATAGGGGCACATTCTGCTGATCTGAGGTCTGGTGGGAGCACAGTGAGATAGTATGGGGGCACAGGGGGCTGATATGGGGGTCTGATAAGAGGATCTGATGAAAAATATTTTTTTCTTATTTTCCTACACTAAAACCTAGGTGCGTCTTATGGGCCGGTGCGTCTTATAGGGCGAAAAATACGATATATATATATATATATATATATATATAATTTTTTTTATTTTTTATACTCTGTAGTTGATATCAGATGCCGCGATCATCTCTTCTCTTAATAAACAAGGACAACAGGGAATGCTAGTGGAATTCAATGGTGACATCAATGTTTGGATATGTACTGTAACTAGTTTCTTCTGCATCTAGCAAGCCTGGGAAGTAGCTACAAGAAAATAAATGTAATATATTTTAGCATACATATTAGTTATCTTGCATATTCTGAGAATCTATCTATCTATCTATCTATCTATCTATCTATCTATCTATCTATCTATGTGTCTACCTATTTATTAAACTGTAATAACTTCATTTGCTGATCCTGAAAAGTTTTTGCATAAATATGTGAATAACTAAAAATTAGAGCTAGAAAGAGAGATAAAATGTATGCGGTGTGTTTGTGTGAATGTGTGTGCTTGGTTGCTACTGACTGCAGAATTGCTCATTTTTCAGGTTTTTTATGTCTTAGTCAGATGGCCAGGCTCTGGAGGCTTATGACTGACTGGCAGCAATGTGAAAAAGCTGTCTCCAGGTTGCAGATGCTCAGGTAGAAAAATAATAGGCATTTGAATGTTCACAGCATGTTACTTGCCATAAAATTATTCAATCCTGAATCAGTGAAGCTGGGAACCTCTCCCTTTTCAGTTAATGCACCATTAAACCTCTTACTCTTCCAAACAGAACTCATAAGCTTTAGTTTTCCTTAAAGAACAAGAAAAATCTTCCCCCGAGAGAATCTGAATTCATGGTTTCAGAATTCACTGCTTTTGTGCAAGGATAATGGGATTTGAACCACTCACTGAGATTCTTATCTCCATCAAGAACAGTCATGCTTTTCATTGCTGATATTTTTTAGCTAAACATTGTTACACTAAGAAATGAAATGACTATTACATAGCTGAGCAGTTCTGTTACTTTCTGTATCCTATTCTCCGTGCTATTGTTTTAACGCGTTTTATCCACTATAAAGTCAACGCTACACTGCAGTACGTTTCACTCCACAATTTTTAATCATTGCTTAGAAATTGTAACATTCCAGTATGAAAAGGTTACCTTCTCTAACTATTCCAATATAATGCTAGATCATGCAGTAATACACTGGACTGGTTCAGGGTTGGAACTATCATTACTTAAAGGGGTTCTGCAGTTCTGTAAAACTGAACACCTGGGACCCCCGCCGATCAGCTGTTTGAGAAGGCAGCGGCGCTGCAGGAGTGCCGCAGCCTTCTCTGTGTTTACAGCAGGCCAGTGACTCCACGACTAGTATCACTGGCCTGGGCGGGGCTAAGCTCCATTCAAGTGAACAGAGCTTAGCCCCGCCCAGACCAGTGATACTACAGTAGTCGTGATGTCACTGGCCTGCGGTAAACACAGAGAAGGCCGCGGCACTCCTGCAGTGCAGCTGCCTTCTCAAACAGCTGATCGGCGGGGGCCCGGGTGTCGGACCGCCGACGATCAGAGGCTGAAGATCTATCCAGAGGATAGATCATCAGTTTTAGAGAACTACAGAACCCCTTTAAAAGGAATGCATTTCCACAAAAAGCATTGTCATATGCAACATGAGGAGCTGAGCAGATTATTAGTTTTATGGGAAAAGATTCAATGAATCTTGTAATTTATCCATATAATCTCTTCTTATTTGGAACTTAAGAGTCATGTGGACAGATCCTAGGAAGCTATATGACTCTAAAATGTGTTATTTTATGGATTACAAGTAGTAATAACATGAAATGCACATGTTTTGCCTTGAACCATCTTTAAATAATATTGTTTTAGCTAAAATTATTAATTTTCAATCATGCTGATTTAATAGCTACAAGTTTTTGGTAGGCTACCTAGAAAATGTATGTTTCCATTCATCATCTATAATGGTGTTGCTAGCTATTGAATTAGTCTTACTGATTAGTGACTTGTCATACGATCAACGCACATCTAGGCTTGTGAAAGCTGTAGGCTTATGTACTGTAATTCTTGACAGAAAGATGAAATAAAGTCCTTTCAGAATGAAGAGGCAAACCATTTCCTTTAGCATAGTTGTTTTAATATATATAAAATATTTAAAAATAAATTTCTGTCTGTTTTTTATATATTGCCAAACGACTGAACCAATCTGTAACACATTTGGCATATAGGTAAATCAGGTGCTTTGAAAGGTTTTAGACATATAAATGTAGAATTCTTGAGATTCACAAAAAAATCTAATATGGCACCATCACATGATCCTTATTGGCCATGAGAAGCTTGCAGGTCCTTCAGTCTTCACCTCACTGATATACACAGTTTTACACCAGGTTTCCATAACAACCCATTTTTCTTCACTGTTATATGCCCACTGTAGTTGTCACTGTTAAGGGGTAGGGGAGCTATAGAGGTCACTGTTAAGCGGGTAAGGTGCTGTGGAGCTCACTGTTAAGGGAGGCAGGACACTGTGGAGGTCACTCACTATTAAGGGGGTGAAGAACTGTGGAGATTACTGTTAAGGTGGTGGGCCTGTGTCATGGTCACTGTGTATATCACTGTTATGGGGAGCACTGTGAACATCTCTATTATAGACCCATGCGAAGCCGGATGATTCTGCTTTTATATTAATCACTAATTACTAAATCAATAGCTAGCAACACCTTAATAACAACTACTACCCTGGAGTGCTAATATATATATATATATATATATATATATATATATATATATATATATATACTCACTGGCTACAAAAATAATGCACATAGAGTTTATGCTTCCTTAGCACTTTTAGTGCTGATGCACCCTATTAGTTCAGCTAAAGCTGCCTACCAACTTTAATGTGACCAAGTAGTAAAAACACTATTGAAAACACACTTGGTTTTACCATGATTGCTGTGGTTTTGTAATGTGTTTATTGGCCATACAGTTTATATAAGTGAAATACATTTAAGTTACATTTTTTACCAGGAAATAATGCATGTGAAATAACCACATCACAAAACCACAGCAAACCCAGTAAAACTGTGCAAAAAAGTGCAGTTTTAAGTGGCTTTTTTAATTTACTTAAGGGTAAATTATGGATAAATACAAAGCTGCCAATAAAATATATAAACAGGTTCAACGGCAACTCCATCATTGGATGGTGTATGCTGTGATTGGAGGAATTTTCTGTCAAGATTCATTCATCCAATTGAGTGGGTCTGCAGGAATAACAGACAGGATAGAGACATCATCTATGAGCAGTCCATATTAAAATGTGCCTATAATCCCAGGTCAGAAAACAAATTAATAGACTAATACAGCTTTAGTACTGTCATGTCAGTGTATGGATTATAGAATGGTCTACTATGTGACAGGCAGAGAAATCCTGGCTTCACCTTTCTACTCATCTGACTGCTCTGATGTATCCTTATTATTCATATTTGTTAACTACGGCACCAAGTCAGGAGATGTAACATTTCTGCCTTCCTGAAGAGATTACTGTTAAATTAGCTGTAGGTAAGTAGTGAAAAGGATAACTTTTCTAACTTGCAGCTAAAATAAAACTTAGGGATAAGGAGACATGCTGATATACTCTGAGAAGCAGTATTACAGCAAAAGAATCAACAGAAATCTTTAGTTTTCTTAGTGAAATGCTGCCCCCTACTTCCTGATACCTTATTCATTGCCATCAAATTCTTTGTTAGAAATAAGGCCCTAGTTAAGTGTCAGACAGATATGTAAATACTTATAGGTGTGGTCTGATTAGTCACTGGTCTTGCCACAAGAGGGCATAAAAGTTCTTCTCCAGATGCCCTATGAAAAGGCTCTTACAGGCTACTTTTGGGTAGTGTACCTCTTGATTAGAGAACGTTGACTACTTGAAATACCTCCATGACTTTTTGCAATTTTTCTCAGTTGACAGAGTTTGAGAGGGAGCTCATCATTGAACTCAAAGAAACAGTATGGTTGTTTTGACAAATTACACACCATCTATGCAATTCTGGACCTAGCTGTTAGGAGGTGTTAGGAGCAGTGGTAACGTGAGGACATGCACACTTGGCGACCAGGATAGGGCAGACAGACTGCTAGTAGAGAAGATCATTTGATCCAATAAGCATGAGCAGCTCCCATACTTTTGTAGTCTATTTTGCAGACATAAGTGGTCGCCTTCATTACACACCCCTATTTCTGCCTGGACCATTTTCAGTCACTTAGCAGAAGGAAATTTGGTGTCAAGGCGCCCATTACGTGTTCTGCCATTGACATCCAGCCATTGTCGCCTTCCTTTTCAGTGGTGTCATGAATGAGAAACCTGGACTGCTACTGACAGGAATTGTATAATCTTTAGCTATGAATCTAAGTTCTGTTTGGGATCTCATGGCGGCCTGATTCAAGTATGCAGGTCCCGTGATGAGTGCTTACATCCAACATTTGCTATGAATCAACATACTGCCCCAACTGCTGGTCTGATGATATGCGAAGTTATAACATAAAACTTCGTTCACCCCTAGACCTGATACGAGGAACAGCTAAGCGATATGTGTAGGACCTTCTGTATCCATGTATGTTGCCTCCAATGACAGGGCTTCCAACTGCTATTTTTCAGAAAGACAATGTTCACCCAAGCAAGGGTTTCCCAGGAATGTCTGTGCCAGATCGCAAAACTTCCTACACTTGCCCTATCACCTGATGTATTACCAACTGAGTAATGGGACCAGCTTGGATGCCAGCTTCAACAACGATGAATGTACAAGATCTACAGTACAGTATAAGGTTTAGAGTATCGGAGTCCAAAAACTCCTAGTCGGTGCATTGTTATTTTTGTTTGTGTGTATATATATATATATATATATATATATATATATATATATATGTACAGTACAGACCAAAAGTTTGTACACACCTTCTCTTTCAAAGAGTTTTCTGTATTTTCATGACTATGAAAATTGTAGATTCACACTGAAGGCATCAAAACTATGATTTAACACATGTGGAATTATATATTTAACAAAAAAGTGTGAAACAACTGTAAATATGTCTTATATATATACCTAAATAAATGCTCTGTATATAACACATCATTGGCAGGATAATAGGTTTTGTTTTGTGAGTATTTGCTTAAAGGAATATTGAATAATGGAAGTCACATATGAAAGTATGTTTTTAGTGTCAACTTAGAACTCATAAATGTTTCTAAATATCAAAATAATATGAGTGAATATGAAACCACGTGCACCATAACACTTTAGAATCAGCTATGTCAAAACCCCTCTAAAACTTCCAGCATTTCATTATAAGTATGAACTGCTTGTAACTTCAACATTTCTAAACATTCTTAAGTCTTAAAAAGATTAAAATAGACAAATTGTCAGGATCGGATGGCATACACCCCCGTATCCTAAGAGAATTAAGTAATGTCATAGCCAGACCCTTATTTCTGATATTTGAGGACTCTATACTGACAGGGAGTGTTCCACAGGATTGGCGCATAGCAAATGTGGTGCCAATATTCAAAAAGGGTCCAAAAACAGAGCCCGGAAACTATAGGCCTGTAAGTTTAACATCTGTCGTGGGTAAACTGTTTGAAGGTTTTCTAAGAGATGCTATCTTGGAGTACCTCAATGAAAATAAGCAAATAACTCTATATCAGCATGGCCTCATGAGGGATCGGTCATGTCAAACTAATTTAATCAGTTTCTATGAGGAGGTAAGTTCTAGACTTGACCACGGCGAATCAATGGATGTCGTATATCTGGACTTCTCCAAAGCATTTGACACTGTACCACATAAAAGGTTAGTATATAAAATGAGAATGCTTGGCCTGGGAGAAAATGTCTGTATGTGGGTAAGTAACTGGCTCACTGATAGAAAACAGAGGGTGGTTATTAACGGCACATACTCAGATTGGGTCACTGTCACTAGTGGGGTACCACAGGGGTCAGTATTGGGCCATATTCTCTTCAATATATTTATCAATGATATTGTAGAAGGCTTGCACAGTAAAATATCAATCTTTGCAGATGACACTAAACTGTGTAAAGTAATTAACACAGAAGAGGACAGAACACTGCTACAGATGGATCTTGATAGATTGGAGGCTTGGGCAGAGAAGTGGCAGATGAGGTTTAACACTGACAAATGTAAGGTTATGCACATAGGAGGGAATAATGCAAGTCACCAGTACATACTAAATGGTAAAACACTGAGTAACTCTGACATGGAAAAGGACCTAGGAATTTTAGTGGACAGCAAACTAAGCTGCAGAAACCAGTGTCAGACAGCTGCTGCCAAGGCCAATAAGATAATGGGTTGCATCAAAAGGGCATAGATGCCCATGATAAGAACATAGTCCTGCCACTTTACAAATCACTAGTCAGACCCCACATGGAGTACTCTGTACATTTCTGGGCTCCTGTGAACAAGGCAGACATAGCAGAGCTGGAGAGGGTTTAGAGGAGGGCAACTAAAGTAATAACTGGAATGGGTGGACTACAGTACCCAGAAAGATGATCAAAATTAGGGTTATTCATGTTAGAAAAAAGACGACTGAGGGGAGATCTAATATCAATGTATAAATATATCAGGGACCAGGACAGAGATCTCTCCCATGATCTATTTATCCCCAGGACTGTGACTGTGACAGGGGACATCCTCTGCGTCTGGAGGAAAGAAGGTTTGTACATAAACATAGAAGAGGATTCTTTACGGCAAGAACAGTGAGACTATGGAACTCTCTGCCTGAGGAGGTGGTGATGGTAAGTTCACTAAAAGAGTTTAAGAAGGGCCTTGATGTATTTCTGGAGGGTAACAATATTACAGGTTACAGCTACTAGAGATGGGTCGTTGATCCAGGGAGTTATTCTGATTGCCTGATTGGAGTTGAGAAGGATTTTTTTCCCCTAAAGTGGGGAAAATTGGCTTCTACCTCACCTGTTTTTTTTTTTTGCCTTTCTCTGGATCAACTTGTAGCATAACAGGCCGAACTGGATGGACAGATGTCTTATTTTGGCCTTATTATAAACTATGCTACTATGTTACTATTCTCATGACAGAGCAACCAATGAAGCTTTTCATTGTCTAAATTGAGAGGGGGTGGTACTGCTTCTCTTTGAAGAAACCACACAGTTATATGGAGTCTAATTTTCTTCTTCACTTTTTATTGCACATATTTTCAATAATTCAACTTCTAGGATTTCAGTTTTTCAGTTGTTAAGCTAAATTTCATATATATATATATATATATATATATATATATATATATATTTAAAATTGGAGAAGAAGGTGAACAATTCTGTAATTTTACTAACAAATCCATCTCTAGAATTTAATATCAAGTACCAAAACAATCATGAAAGTCAAAAGAAAGATCTATCCATAAGGTGGCAGTATCCTTGAAATGACAAAAATTGATGTGATAATCTTCAGGTTTATTTGCTCTGAGGCATCAGCAAGTAGATAACGTAAATGAGAATATAATGCTTTACTTTACTTAAGTGATGACATGAATTAAAAGAAAACACATTTGGCTGACACATATAAGCATTTCATCAGGATGTTATTTCACAAATTAAATATGCCTCAATTGAGAACATGACTAAAGTTTTACAGAGACACTATAGATTTTATAATATTCATGAGCTTCATATTGCTTTGATGGGTATTTACATGACCAGCATTGACATTTATCTAAAAACATTTCTGCAATGAAGTAAGATCTATTATCAGACATCAAAGAGTTGCACCAATTTAACTGGAGGAACGTCTCCCGGTTTCAAAGTTGAGATTAAATATCTTAAATCAAGAAGTTAGGAACAAGATCAGAATTTATCTTTCATCTTTCACAGGCTGAAAATGATTAGCAGTGATTTATACAACTGCAGAGATTAAATTCTACATATTTATCATTGCCTTATTATGCACTTTAGTTTACTAAATATATACTAAAAACTAAAAAAGACCCCCTGGCTCATCTAGTCTGCCATTATATATATGTATATATTTTTATTTTTCATTTATCAAAATTTCTATCATGCCCCCTTGTTCTCCTGTTTAGTTTCTTATTAAAAACACTTTCCTCCTGAAACTTATTTAAATCCCTCAACAAAAGGCTGGTTCACTTTCTTAAATTGACCCATACATTTTTCGCTAAACTCACTAGGGCTGTTCAATACACAGAGTGGCAGCTGCTCTCCCCGCCAAGCTGCCAATTTACATGGTTTTTGTTGTTTTTTTTTCTATAGGCATCAGCAGCAGGGGTTGTAGAGATCAGCTGGCATTATCCCCAACTTTTCTAGTAGAACCTTCAGTATACAGTGATAAAACTCCTCAGATTATTGTATACTGGAGGTTCTGCAATCTTGTCAGGTAAGCTCCAGTCCATTGACTTGAGACCTTTAGCACTCACTGGGAATATGCATCTTTAGTTATGCCCTATCATTTGGCATTAGCTGCACTCCATAGCAAAATTAGTGCCCATATGAGTCTAGCTACAGTAACAGAAACATAACATTTTAGGCAGTTCTACTGGGATAATAGCACCCTATTATGACAGGATCATACTAGGCAGTGTGGATGATCCATGATAAGGTCACTAAGGATTACTAGCCCATATCTATCTACCATATAGGGACAGCAACCTGTTTTGCCACACAGGAGACCCAACCCTAAGTATCAAAATACTAGGTATACCCTTAATGAATGGAACATAGACCACCTTAAGTATCTACTGCTCATATATAGTTAGAGGAATACCAGACTGCCCATTCGGTATCTAACACACAGAGATAGGATTACTATGCTGTCAATTGGGTAAGAATCTTTTTTTTTTCTACCATATAGATAGATTGGGTCATTCCTGTGGTTAGTAACATTGTGGTCATATTTACATGTGTATGGGTTGCACTGTACTTAACATATATAACATCACATTATTTGGCAGTACTTCACTTTGCGTTGTTTGGCAGCGCTCCATGTTGTGTCCAATTCATAATCTTTTTAAAGTATTTTTTAATCAAAAAACACACTTTTTATAATATTGTCATTAAAAGTTACGTTTTACAGCACCCCACTTCTTGAACCATTGTTGCTTTTTGTGCAGGGGAATATAGTCTCTATCATTGTGCAGTGTTTTGTATGCTTGGTTTGTTTTAGATATCCTATGTGTTACTGGCATTGATTGTGGAAACACTGTGCAAAACAAATGGTTTGACTTTAACCCTTTCGCGCCCGGAGCTTTTTTCGGTTATGCATTTTCGTTTTGCGCTCCCTGCCTTCAAACAGCCATAACTCTTTTATTTTTCTGTTCACA
Organism: Rhinella marina; assembly: GCA_900303285.1. Lineage (NCBI taxonomy): Eukaryota > Metazoa > Chordata > Amphibia > Anura > Bufonidae > Rhinella > Rhinella marina. Next base: position 8,947 of record ONZH01009236.1, on the reverse strand, counting down.
TAGCTGTATGAGGGCTTGTTTTTTGCGGAACAAGTTGTACTTTCCAACGCCACCATTTAATATTGCATACGGTGTAGTGGGAAGCGGGAAAAAAATTCCAAACCGGGTGAAATTGCAAAGAAAACGCTATTCCGCTACAGTTCTACGGGTTTCTTATTTACAGCGTTCGATGTGCATTAAAACTGATCAGTTACTTTCATTCTACAAGTCAGTACGAATCCGGCAATACCTAATATGTATAGTTTTTCCTGCGTTTTCATAGTGATAAAATAATTAGAAAGTTGCCCTTTTTTTTTTTTTTTTTTCCTTGTCAAATCTTGACCCCTATAACTTTTTGGTATTTATGTGTACAGAGCTGTATGGGGGCTCATTTTTTGTGGGACGATCTGAAGTTTTTATTGATACCATTCTGGGGTGTGTATGACTTTTTTGATCACTTTTTATTTATTTTTTTTTTAGAAAAAAAAGCGACAAAAAACGGCAAATCGCCATTTGGACGCTTTTTTCCGCCACACAATTCGCCGTATTGGAATTTTTTTTTTATATTTTAAAAGTACGGGCGTTTTTCGGTCACGGTGATACCCATTATGTCTATATTTATTGTTATTTAGGTATTTATTTTTTACTTATATGGAAAGGGGGGTGATTTGAACTTTTACATGTTTTTTATTTTTTATATATTTTTTAACATTTTTTTTTTATTTTTTTTTTACTATTGGAAAGCTCAAATATGGGCTTATATATTGTGGCTTTTTTTTTTCTTTATGAGCAATTATGGATTTTATAGACTCAGAAATCCATGAATTGCTCATTTCTTATCCTGGCCTGCCATCTAGTGGCCAGAATAAGAATTGCACTTTGAAAACTGTAATCGTCACCAGCGAGGATTACAGTTTTCATATGGTGTACAGACACCCCGATTGGCCACACGGGGTGTCTGTACACCACCCTGAAGCGAATGATTCCGGGTTGAGACGCAACTAGATGCCGTGATCACGTGTGATCACGGCATCTAATCTCCAAGGAAGACGCCGCCGATGGCGGTAAGTAGCGGCAAGTCTCTGCTGTTAGAAACAGCAGAGACTTGCCGGCCATGACGCCCGCCGCACCCACGAGCGGGCGCCATGTGCCCGAATCGCCCCAGCGCCGTACATGTACGGCGCTGGGCGCGAAGGGGTTAAGCTTGACCTAAGGGTGTTATCCTGGTGGTCCCATGGTATTCACCCTTTAACCCCTATAAAGGGAAGCTACCAGGTTGCTATCTGATTGTAATCCTCCCACGGTGGTTGGCTGATGACCCACAGGTATGAGAGACACTCATGTGTGGCACTGAAGAAACAGACAGTGTATATATAGTCAGGAGACATGCAGAGGTTAGTTCTGATAGAGTTTGTGCAAATCTGTAAAACAATCCAAAGGGAAGGCCAGGATCAGTAAGGAGAACAGTCACAGGTCAGGAACAAGACAGGCTGGTAATGACTCTTTTACAGGCTCTAGCTAGCAAGGAAGATGCTCAGGCAAAAACTGAAGGAAATACCAGGTATAAATAGAAGATTCTGATAGCAGTTGGACAAAGCCATGCAACATCTCTATGAGCAGGAGAAGATTAACCCTAGCAGTGCTGAAGACTGACACACAATGAATACAAGCCTTCACACATAGGAAACCTGTTTGCACCTGTTTGCACAGGATAGTGGCATCCATAAGCATACTATTTAGTTGCTAAAACTGGAATACCCCTTTAATCAGCATCCATTAGTAGTTGCTCTTTTAGGGCCATCCTCCTGAACACAATCAATGGATGTCTGAACTGAATCTCAATGTCAGTTTTGCCACTGTAGTAGCCTTGTGTTAGATATATATATATATATATATATATATATATATATATATATATATATATATATATATATATATCTAATATATAAAGCTGAGTGTATGTGTGTGTGTGTGTGTGTGTATGTCTGCTAAAGGAATCCGCACCGCTGCAGCTACAATCACAAAATTTGGCACACATGTACATCAGGTGTCCGGGAAGGTTTTAGAACAGTTTTCAGCTCTCCAGGACGTACCGTTCCTGAGATATTCCCAAAACATGCATTAGCCAATAGGAGCCTGGTCACACGACCCTTATCAGCCAATAGAAGCTCACAGGCAGCCTCCACACACAACAGGCTTCCATGACAACCTAGCCAGTTCACTGCTGTAGGTCTGCTTTAAAGAGGCTTTGGATGAGACTGTTAAAGAGGTATTCCGGTTACCATAAATATAACTTATGTTTTAGATTAATTCATCATCAATCATTACCTCATATAAAGTAAATTTCACATATTTACTGTTCAGTAGTAATAAAAGATGTATTCTTCTACTGCTACCTACTCTGTTTACTCCTAAATTACTAAGGCATCAACCTGTGATTCAAAAAAAAGATTTAAAAGCCCTACCTCCAGGTCCAACTAAGTCACGCCCCTGACCCGGTCAGGCCACGCCCCCTCTCACTCTGCAGCTGACAGGGATTGCAAAAATAAAGGTTAAAATCACCTTCTGTCGCTGCAGGGGTGGGGGGAGGGTGACTTTCTCCCTGCAGCTCATTGCTCAGACTGCACAGTGCTGCTGTGTCCAACCAGGCCCTGCGCATGACAGACACAGGGAGTCTGAAAGCCAGACCGTCCAGCCTAAAACAAGACCTCTGCCCACCCTAGGGGCAGACTGATGTTAGGGTGGCCAGATGTCCGGCTTTAGGCTGGACAGTCCAGTTTTCTGGCTACCTGTTCTCCATCCAACGCAGTGCCTGGACAGACACAGGGATGTCCACCCTTTCAGTAGCTCACACTCAGACAGCTTCTCCTCCATGTCTTCACGGAGCCAGGGGGGGGCATGGCCTCATGTTTAGTGATGTGTCTTCATGGGAACTGGGGGCGCTGTTTCACGTTTGGGGGAATGGCCGGTGAGGTCTGGCTTTCTGGGGTGAAGACAGTGGCCACTCTAGCTGCTGTGGAGGTCACAGTTAAAGGGGCGGGCTTCTGTAGAGGTCACTGTTAAAGGGGCGGGCTGCTGTAGAGGTCACTGTTTAATGGGCGGGCCGCTGTAGAGGTCACTGTTAAAGGGGCGGGCCGCTGTAGAGGTCACTGTTAAAGGGGCGGGCCGCTGTAGAGATCACTGTTAAAGGGGCAGGCACTGTAGAGGTCACTCTCGATATCTTTTAACGACACACACACACAAACAGTAAAAGAAATGAATTAAATATACCAGGGCGAAGCCGGGTCCTTCAGCTAGCATATATATATATATATATATATATATATATATATATTTATATACAGTGCCTTGTGAAAGTATTCGGCCCCCTGGAATTTTCAACCTTTTGCCACATTTCAGGCTTCAAACAAAAAGATAAAACATTTTAAATTTTTGGTGAAGACTCAACAACAAGTGGGTCACAATTGTGAAGTGGAACAAAATTTATTGGATCATTTCAACTAATAATAAGTAATAATAAAACTGAAAAGTTCAGCCCATTTACTTTCAGTTCAGAAAACTCACTCCAGAAGTTCATTGAGGATCTCTGAATGATCCAATGTTGTCCTAAATGACTGATTAATATAAATAGAATCCACCTGTGTGTAATCGAGTCTTCGTATAAATGCACCTGCTCTGTGATAGTCTCAGGGTTCTGTTTAATCACTTCATGGCCAGCGCCATAATTGTTCGGCGCTGCGTGAAGGGGCTTGTCGACCGGCGCCGTAGTAGTACGGCGCACTGTTCCCAGTAGCCAGACCCCTGCTGCGTACACCCACATTGGTGAAAACACCAATGCAGGCGTATTAACCCTCGATATGCCACCATCAGCGCTGACCTGGCACATGCGATGCGGGCATAGGTAAGTAGGGTCCATCAGGTCCCCGCGCTGCTGTGACGAGGACCCGATGGCTTGGATAGCAGCCCAATGCCTTCCTTAGGCATTGTGGTTGCTATCCCTGCGTGTCTGTGCGATCCAGCCCCCTGGATCGCACAGGAAGCAGGCTGTAAGTGTATTGTAACAGTATTACATTACAACAGTATTGTAATGCATTTTAAAGGGGATCAGACCCCCAAAAGTTAAATAAAGTGAAAAAAAGTGAAAAAAAGTAAAAAAAAATAAGTTTTTAAAAAAAATAATAGTTTCAAGTAAAAAGAGGTGCACATTTCCCAAAATAATGTTAAACAATATTGTAAAAAAAAAGGGAAAAAAAGAAAAGTATACATATCAGGTTTCGTTGCATCCGTATAGACCAGCTCTATAAAAATATCACATTATCCACCCCGCCAGGTAAACACAGTAAAAAAACAAAACAACAAAACAGTGCCAAAACAGCCATTTTTTGGTCACCATCTCTCACAAAAAGTGTAATAGCAGGTGATCAAACAGGCGTATTTTACCGAAAATGGTACCAAACTGTCATTTTGTCCCTCAAAAAATGATACCCTACCTGAGAAAATCGCCCAAAAAATTAAAAAAATGGCTTTCAGAAAATGGCAACACAAAAAAATGTTTTATTCTGTTCAAAAATAAATCTAATGTGTAAAACTTTCCAAAAATAAAAATGTTAGACATATTGGGTATTGCTGCGCCCGTAACAACCTGCTCTATAAAAATATTACATGAGATGGCCCCCCAGGTGAAAGCTATAAAAAATTTTTTTTAAAAACTATGCCAAAAAAGCCATTTTTTCCCTCTTGCCTCACAAAAAGTGTAATAGCAGGCGATCAAAAAGGCGTATGTAACCCAAAATGTTACCAATAAAACCTACATCTTGTCCCGCAAAAAGATACCCTACCTGAGACAATCGCCCGAAAAATAAAAAAATGGTAACACAAAAAAAAAATTTATTCTGTTCAAAAATAAATCTAATGTGTAAAACTTTCCGAAAATAAAAATGTTAGACATATTGGGTATTGCCACGTCCATAACAATCTGCTCTATAAAAATATTACATGAGATGGCCCCCCAGGTGAATGCTGTAAAAATTATTTGTAAAAAAACTATGCCAAAACAGCCATTTTTTCCCTTATGCCTCACAAAAAGTGTAATAGTAGGCAATCAAAAAGGTGTATTTAACCCAAATTGGTACCAATCAAACCATCATCTTGTCCCGCAAAAATGATACCCTAACTGAGACAATCGCCCGAAAAATAAAAAAATATGGCTCTCAGAAAATGGCAACACAAAAAAGATTTTATTTTGTTAAAAAATAAATCTAATGTGTAAAACTTTCCAAAATTAAAAATGTTAGACATATTGGGTATCGCCCTGTCCGTAACAACCTGCTCTATAAAAATATTATATGAGATGGCCCCCCAGGTGAATGCTGTAAAAAACTTTTTTAAAAAAAACTATGCCAAAACAGCCATTTTTTCCCTCTTGCCTCACAAAAAGTGTAATAGCAGGCGATCAAAAAAAGCGTGTGTAACCCAAAATGGTACCAATCTAAATGTCATCTTGTCCCACAAAAAATGAGACCCTACCTAAGACAATCGCCCAAAAAAAAATATGACTCTCAGAAAATAGCAACAAAAAAAAAGATTTTATTCTGTTCAAAAATAAATCTAATGTGTAAAATTTAATAAAACTAAAAATGGTAGACATATTGGGTATCGCTGCTTCTGTAACAACCTGCTCTATAAAAATATCAAATGATTTGCCCCCTCAGGTAAATGCTTTAAAAAATCATTTTAAAAAAAATATGCCAAAACAGCTATTTTTTTCACCTTGACTCACAAAAAGTGTAATACCAAGCGATCAAAAAGTCTTATTTACCCCAAAATGGTACCAATGAAAACTTCACCTCATCCCGCAAAAAATGAGCCCCCACATATGACAATAACTCAAAAAAATAAAAATCAATGGCTTCCTCAAACCAATCCATCAAAATCTGTTCTGCAAAATCCATATGGCACTCCTTCTGTTCAGAGTCCTGCCATGTGCCCCCACAGCAGTTTACCACCACAAATGGGGTGTTGCCGTATTTAGGAGAAAATGGGGAACAAATTATGGGGTGCTTTTCTCCTGTTACCCCTTATGAAAATGAAAATTTGGGGCTAAAGCAACATTTTATTGGAAGAAATGAAACTTTTCATTTTCATAGCCAAGTGTTTCCAAATTCCATAAAACACTTAGGGGGTCAAAGAGGTCAGTACCCCCTTAATATATTCTTTGAAGGGTGTAGTTTCCAAAATGAGGTCACTTTTTGAGGGTTTCCACGGTAGGAGTATGTCAGGGTCTCTCAATTACAAAATGGTACCTAACATCCATTCTAGAAAAATCTACTTCCAAAATCCATATGGCGCTCCTTTCCTTCTGACCACTGCCACAGACCCATAGAGACGTTTACCACCACATATTGGGTATTTCTATAAACTGCAGAATCAGAGTAATGTATATTGAGGTTTAGTTTGCTGTTAACCCTTGCTGTGTTGCAAGAAAAAAATATTAACATGGATAATCTACCAAAACAGTGAAATTTTGAAATTTCACCTCCATTTTCCTTTGATTCTTGTGGAACACCTCAAGGGTTAACAAAGTTTGTAACATTAGTTTTTTATAATTTGAGGGGTGTAGTTTCTAAAATGGGGTCATTTATGGATGGTTTCCATTACATAAGCCCCTCAAAATCACTTTATATCTGAATTGGTGCTTAAAAACATGGTTTTGGAAATTTTGTTGAAAATTTGAAAAATTGTTTCTAAACTTCTATGCCTTCTAACGTCCAAAAAAGTAAAATGACATTTATAAAATGATGCCAACATAAAGTAGACTTGGCGAATGTAAAATAATAACTATTTTTGTAGGTATTACTATGTTTTTTGAAGGTAGAGAAATTGAAATTTGGAAATTTGGAAATTTTTCAAAATTTTTGGTAAATTTGATATTTTTTAATAAACAAAAATGAAATATTTTGCCACAAATTTACTACTGTCATGAAGTACAATATGTGACGAGAAAACAATCTCAGATTGGCTTGGATAAGTAAAAGCGTTCCAAAGTTATTACCACATAAAGTGACACATGTCAGATTTGCAAAAAATGGCCAGGACACGAAGGTGAAAACAGGCCCAGGGTTGAAGGGGTTAAAGCACAGAGAGCATCATGAAGGCCAAGGAACAAACCAGGCAGGTCCGTGATACTGTTGTGGAGAAGTTTAAAGCCGGTGTAACAGGGCAAAGTAACCCTGTCCCGGATTAACCCCGAGTATACCCAGGGATATAAACTGGCCTAGGCCAAACTATACCCGGGTATAAACTGGCCTAGGCCAAACTTTACCCCAGGGTGTAAAATAGCCTAGGCCAAACTATACCCCTCCAGGCCAGATTATACCTATCTATCATGGAATCTGGGGTTAAAGTGGCCTAGGCCAATTTATACCTCTTGGGTCATATTATACTCCAATGAAATCTGCATCAGTTGCCCAGACTCCATCACGAGAGATTCCAGAGATCTTCACATATTCATTCACATTTTGGTTTAAGTAGTCTTGTAGTTTTTTGTCAAGTCAGTTTTCATGTGATGGATGACTTTATCTCTGAGAAGGGAATGGTTGTCCTCTGTTCCTGTCAAGATGTAGCTGATGGCCCGGAAGAAGCAGTTCCCATCACCTTTGGTTTTATATGTACGCCTTGGTTGTCCAAGGTCCCTTCTATATCCATAGTATACAACCCTACTAAACGTAAGGCCAAGAGTGGTGCTAAGATACTTCCTTCTTGAACTTGGTAGTAGGTTGAAAGTCTTACTTTGCTTGTGTTTCTGTGTGGCAGAGTCACTGGGACAATCGTCATGGGAGTGGGGTCATTGACAAGCTTACTAAGAGCTTCTTTGAGTGTTTGATTATCACGTTCCCGCTGGCCATTTGTTTGTGGGTGGGATGCAGATGAAATTCGGTGATCTGTTTGAAAATGCTCCATCAGGATGTCAATGATTGAGTTTGCAAACTCTCGTCCCTGGTCGCTAATCAGAGTCTCCATACAGCCAAGGCGGCAAATAACTGAGTATAAAAAATTTGCTACTGATTTGGCACTTTTATCTGGAACAGCTGTTGCTTCAGTCCATTTGGAGAAATGATCAGTGGCAGCAACTATATATTTGTTGCCATTTGATGTTTCCTGAAGAGGACCAATCATATCAATCCCGACTAAGCTCCATACTTTTCCAGGCACTGGTATACTGTTGAGTGGTGGAGCTTCCTTGGTGATTTTGGGATTAATGACAAAACATTTTTGACAGGCTTTGACATATTGGTGAACGTCATTCTTTATTCCCTTCCAGTTGTTATGGATATGAAGACTGAAGATGTGAAGCCATTACAAGATGGCGCCGGCTCCGGGACCACTCCTGCTCTTATCTGTAGTTTACATTCTTTAGCTAGACTAGATGCGCAGAAGTGAAACTTTATTTTGCATTACTAACCAATAAAATATATCCTAACCCTCAGGAGAGGATTCACTCCTCCCTGGGGTATATAACCCTTGTACACTCCTCTAATAAACAAGAACCTCTTTGACCCTACAAGGTGTCAGTGTTGTTTCTTCCATGCATGTAAAATCCTAGGATTACTTTAATTTGGAGCAGAGAAACAAACGTGGTGGCTCCCTTTGAGAGCTATCCTTATCAGTTGGCGTCCCGTGGGTGGGCTCGAGGGAATGTAATTTCTGTAGCCGAAGGAATGGGCTTCCAGAGTGCGGTGCACGGTCGCTTGAGGAAGGGGACTGCAGCCCCAAAGAGAAGGTAAGAAAATTGATTATCTTACCTACCTCTTGTCGAGTCTGCACTGCATTACGGTAGTCATTTCTGCTAGATAGAAGTTATCAGCAGCAGCTTTGGCTGAAGTTGAAACCTCAAGCTCAAAGAACCCAAAACAAGGGTTTGTTTCTACTGTGGTTTGTGTTTTATGTGGTTTGTGTTACTGAAAGGGGA
>ONZH01009235.1:0-21326 GCA_900303285.1 Rhinella marina | reverse complement strand
AAAAAAGTTTAAATGATCCAATAAATTTCGTTCCACTTCACAATTGTGACCCACTTGTTGATTCTTCACCAAAAATTTTAACTGTTATATCTTTTTGTTTGAAGCCTAAAATGTGGCAAAAGGTTGAAAAGTTCCAGGGGGCCGAATACTTTCGCAAGGCACTGTATATAACTTGGAGAACCCCAATGTCAAAAAGCCATGGATGGACAAGCCAAAAAAATAGGCACACTATGGAGGTATGCTATATAAGATTATATATATTTAATCCCCTGTGATGCACTAGATCACTTTTTATTAACTGCATCTATGGACATGCAAAATCTTCCTATGTCATTTTGCAAAGCCCATGCAACTTTCTAATGCACACGTCTGCAAGGATACACTGCCCTGGAAAAGGCAAACTGGGGATGCTATCATTGATAGCTGACAGAAATCAAGTCCTGTAGCATCCACTGTTCCAGGCCAGTGTTCTATCTTTGCAGACGTCTGCACAAGAAAGTTACATGGGCTTTGCAAAGTGACATAGGAAGATTTGGCTTTAATGTCCAGAGAGGCATTTTATAAAATTTGATCAAGTGCATTACAGGTGATTATTAAAAACTAAAGTTATCTATGTCACTTTGTAAGGCCCATGACACTTTCTAGTGCAGACATCTGAAAACTATCCTGGAAATGGCAAAAAGGGATGCTACAGGACTTGATAATGGTTGTACACTATAATTATAGGTAAAGTTATTAAAAAATATAGTGTACTTACTAAGTCCCAAACGCTTTTCCGTCTTGCACCTTGCCCATTCACTTGGTACGAGCTCCTGGACGACTTCTTCCCATGACCGGTCCTTTCGGACCCAGTCATGATAATGATCACATCTGGTGTCCCAGAGTTCTGGCCTTTCTTGTATAAGAACAATCAGCTTGCTCACATCCACATGTGCCATTTTGTGCAGCAAGTTCTATAGTATGCTTCTTTCATCAATAGTAATATCTAATTTTAATATTTAGAACCAACCTCTGTGGGCAGTGCCTTTATTATACAGAAACGGATCCGCAAAAAACGGATGACATACGGAAACCATTCCGTATATCATCCGCAAATTGCGGATCCATAGATGTGAATGGGGCTGCGGACCGATTTGTGCGGACAATAGTAGGACAAGCTTCATATTCTTGCGGACCACAAATGTGAAAACACAGATGCGGACAACATACTGAATGTTGTCTGCACACTTTTTTGACCCATAGGAATGAATGGGTTCGCATGTATTCGGCTGCGGATCGGATGCGGATAAAAATATATGGTTGTGTGAATGTACCCTTAATGTAAGTATATTCTAGATGTGCTCTGCCACTTCTGTAATAACAAAGGCCATATTTGCCCAGGTTATGCTATAAATGCCCATCTCTTGGACTTGCATATATATCTTTAGACCCCATCTTGTATGATATACAGTGCCCAGAGGTCATAGTAAGTACAGAAACAGCCAAGCTTGGCGTGCTGTGTGGTTTCCATTAATAGAAGTGAGTGGGAGTTACGGAAACAACGTAGCACAGCTAGCTCGGCTCTTTCATATTCCTGGGCTGCTCTAGCCGCTCACTGACGGGACAGGGTTGTGAGACCCCTATTCTAGGTAAAAGTGTGGCTCCCAGAGGTAAGGCCTGCATCTATTAGGCATTTATGGTATATCCTGTAGATAAGTATGGTACATAATGTTGCACGCAACACAAGTGTTCAGTATAAAATCAGGAGCATTAAAAAAATGCCAATCCCATATGAGTAACCGAAATTAGAGGATGATTTAAAGGAATGCAGGTTTACTTAACAGATATGTTTGAAATAAAAAATCACTGAGTGCCAGATTTGTTGCGTGTGAAAATAAGTCTAAGGCTGCTTTCACATGAGTGAGTTGCACCGTCCAGACTCGAAGCGTGAGTATAACAGAGCACCCGGTCTGACCTTCTAGCACTGCAGGGTCGCATAGCATTATACTGATTTATGATGCTATGTAACCCTTACAGTTATGGAATATATTGGATAACAGTGACGTAATGCTTTCGCTGTTATCTAATACTTTCCAGACCTCTAAGGGTTACATAGCATCATAAATCAATATAATGCTATGCGACCCTGCAGTGCTAGAAGGTCAGGCCGGGTGCTCTGTTATACTCACGCTCCGAGTCCGGACGGTGCAACTCGCTCATGTGAAAGCGGCCTTACTTAGACTACTTTCACACTTGCGGTAGCCTGTTCTGGTGAGGGAGCAGCCTGCCAGATCCGCTCCAGACCCATTCACTATAATGGGAGCGGGCCAGAGGTCCGGCCGCAGCACGGCAGACATGCCATGATGCAGCCGGACAAAAAAAAGCAGTGTGCTGTAGTTTTATTCTTGCTGCCTCTTGGTACAGTCCCATATAGCGGAGTTCAGAAACAACACCTGCCGGATCTGTTTTGTGGAGATGTGAATGAGGCCTTAAAACAGTTGGCCAGTTTCTGTTCTAATAAGCACTGGTAACTGGCACTGTGGTACAATGGTATATGTAAACATTTTGAGGGAGATTTATCCATACGCTAGTCTTGTTCTCCCTGCAATGGCTTGAGATGTGCCTAGTTTATTAAGCTGCCTCTTAACTAATTGGGCATCTCGCTGCCCTGCTGTATGCCAGAAACAGAAGTCTACGCCAGTTACAGGCTGGCATAGACTTCAGCCATAGCTTCTGCCACTTTCTGGCAAAAGTTCTAGTAACTGCGGTGGGTGGTGTAAAGTCCCACACCTTTTTTGCAGCACTTCAGAAAAGTACTGAGAAGCTCAAAAAGTAGAAAATTATGGTGCACACATAGGGGGGAATTTATCATGAGGAGAATATTTGAAGTCCTGTTTTGCTTAAGTCCTTGTTGCAGTATACTCATTTATCAAATGTCACCTTAGGGTCCATTCACGCGTCAGTATTTTTCTTTTCCAGATTTTTGTTCCATTTTTTGCGGCTCCGTGGTTTCTGCAAAAACCTTCCGTTTTTACCAATTGTACATTCGCATCCGTTCCGTTTTTCCGCAAAAAAAATGGAAGGAGGAATATATGTTGGTAGGGTATTTCTTTCTATTTCCTGGAAATGGATCCGCAATTGCGGATAACATATTAATGCATTCTGCATATCATCCGCATTTTTTGCGGACCCATTGACTATAGTGGGACCACAGACAAAAGTAGAACAAGCTCTATCTTTTTTGCGGAGCCATTGAAATGAATGGTTCTGCATTCCGTTCCACAAATTTGCGGAACGGATGCGGATTAAAACATATGGACGTGTGAATGGACCCTAAACCTAACACTTCTGTCTAGAAAAGCTCCTCCAGTTTTCCTACTTCACCCTCTTCCTGGAGTGAGATTGACTTTTTTTTTGCGACTTTTTAAAGTCGCAATGATAAATCTGGAGTGAAACTCATTAACATAGCTAACCACACCCACTTTTCCACCCATATTACAAAACTGGAATAGGTGGTGTAAAAATTCTACATTTTGCACAAGTGACTGCAAAAAGTTGCAACTTTTTGCGCATTTGCTTAAATTTTGCACATGCGAGTGCAAAAGCCCCATTTCGCGACTTTTTGATGCCAGAATGGTGGAGTGAAGTTATGATAAATCAGAGCCATAGTGTGCGCAATAATCTGCAACCTTTTTTTTATGTCACTATAGTGGAGTAAAGAGGTCGATAAATGCCCTTTTTGGGTGGAAGTAAGTGGTGTCGCATTCATGTCAACTGGCTTCTGTTTCTATAGCGTCTCCTGCTGGTGCATGTGCACATGGAACTGCATACCTTCCCTCTAGAAGCAGTGCTAGCCTTGACCATTGAGTCTGCTTGACACTGCAGCTCATGCCCATTCAAGTGAATGAGTCTGAGCTGTAGTAACAGACATGGACCATTTAGAATAGGGACAAGCCCTTAGGCTAATTTCAGACAAGTGTGTCCATTGCTGGAAACATTATGTATGGGTGCATGATTTCCCATTGCTCCTGCTCACTGCATGGCATTATACCGATTTATAATGCTGTGTGTCTCTGCCCGACCATGTGTCTACTGAATTGTACTGACATAATGCCGTCAGTATAATTCAGTACATGCAAGCCAACCAGACACACAGCATTATAAGTCATTATAATGCCATGTGGTCCTGTGAAAGGAGCAGTGTCCATAACAGGAAATAACGATCCCACAAGGAGCATGTTTTCCGCAGTGGACACACTGGTCTGAAATTAGCCTTAAAGTACATTAACCGCGACTTCCTGTTAGTATTTCCACTACAATTGCCCAGCAAACAGAGAAAACTGATAGTTTTGGTGTATCAGACTTATTTCATAAGAATACTGGCTGATGAAAGCGGCTCACTTGTACATTGCTCTAGTCCTACCATCTCAGAGTGGAATATACACATACAGTGAAGGAAATACGTATTTGATCCCTTGCTGATTTTGTAAGTTTGCTCACTGTCAAAGACAGTCTATAAGTCTATAATTTTTAGGGTAGGTTAATTTTAACAGTGAGAGATAAAATATCCCAAAAAATCCAGAAAATCACATTGTCTAAATAGTTTTTTTGCATTTTGCACAGAAAAATAAGTATTTGATCCCATATCAACCATTAAGAGTTCAGGCTCCTCCAGACCAGTTAGACGCTCCTAATCAACTCGTTACCAGCATTAAAGACAGCAGTCTTAAATAGTCACCTGTATAATCTGGGGCTCCATGTAAAATCTCACCTCATGGGGTATCCTTAATCATGAGGAAGGTGAGAGATCAGCCTAAAACTACACGAGGGGAACTTGTTAATGATCTCAAGGCAGCTGGGACCACAGTCACCAAGAAAACCATTGGTAAGGCCTCTTTCACACTAGCTGCAGCACGGATCCGGCAGGTGAAGGGTGCCGCCAGATCCGTGCTGCCGCAGGGACATATGTGGGGCCGGAACCGCGCTCCAGCCCCACACATGTCACACAGTACACACACACAGACACATACATGCTCCCAGCAGGTCTCCACAGCGCAGGAGGAGCAGGATGGCGCGCACATAGGTCGATTCCCCACAGCGCCCTCCTGCGCTGTGGAGACCTGCCGGGAGCATGTAAGTATGTATGTGTATATGTCTGATCATGAGGAAGGTGAGAGATCAGCCTTTATGTATATGTCTGTCTGTATGTATGTATGTATGCATACCATATATGTGTGTCACACCAAATGTCCCCATTGACTTTTAGCGAGGGTCATGACGGATCCGCCTTGGTGCGGATGCCTGGACAGGAGAGCAAACAGCAGAATGCTGCGGTTTGCTCTCCGGTCTGAAGGCGGAACAGAATGCTTTTAGGAGCATTCCGTTGTCTTCAGTTCAGTTTTGTCCACATTGACAATGAATGGGGACAAAACTGAAGCGTTTTATTCCGGTATTGAGCCCCTATGACTGAACTCAATACCGGAATTATAAAACGCTAGTGTGAAAGTAGCCTAACACATTACGCCGTAATGGATTAAACTCCTGCAGTGCCCGCAAGGTCCCCCTGCTCAAGAAGGCACATGTGCAGGCCCATCTGGATGATTCTGAGAGTGATTGATTGGGAGAAGGTGCTGTCAGATGAGACAAAAATTGAGCTCTTTGGCATTAACTCAACTCACCGTGTTTAGAGGAAGAGAAATGTTGCCTATGACCCAAAGAACACCGTCCCCACTGTCACGCATGGAGGTGGAAACATTATGTTTTGGGGTGTTTCTCTGCTAAGGGCACAGGACTACTTCACCACATCAATGGGAGAATGGATGGAGCCATGTACCATAAAATCCTGAGTGACAAACTTCTTCCCTGCACCAGGACATTAAAAATGGGTCGTTGCTGGGTCTTCCAACACGACAATGACCCAAAACATACAGCCAAGGCAACAAAGGAGTGGCTCAAAAAGAAGCACATTAAGGTCATGGAGTGGCCTAGCCAGTCTCCAGATCTTAATCCCATAGAAAACTTATGGAGGGAGCTGAAGATCAGAGTTGCCACGCGACAGCCTCGAAATCTTAATGATTTAGAGATGATCTGCAAAGAGGAGTGGACCAAAATTCCTTATGACATGTGCGCAAACCTCATTATCAACTACAAAAAACGTCTGGTGTGTTTGCCAACAAGGGTTTTGCCACCAAGTATTAAGTCTTATTTCTCTGTGCAAAATGCAAATAAATATATAATTTAGACAATGTGATTTTCTGGATTTTTTTTCGATATTCTATCTCTCACTGTTAAAATTAACCTACCATAAAAATGATAGACTGTTCATGTTTTTGACAGTGGGCAAACCTACAAAATCAGCAAGGGATCAAATACTTATTTCCTTCACTGTATACTGCATTTCTTTACAATACGCACCTACCTGAAAAAATACTGCATACATACAGATCGGTGATCCTGTGGACTTTGCTCTCCTGCTGAGTGCCAGAATTAATGCAGGCTCTGATGCAGAGGTATTTCTATGTAGTTCACAGGCTTACTTGCCTATTTGCTCTGCAGAAAAAAATTCTCACTAATGCAAAACAGTATAGGTTGAATACATGGTATCTTCTGTTAAGTCTGTTTTTTTTTTTTTTTTTTTTTTTTAATTGAAATATACTTGTATTTCCTATAAGGGTGGCTACACACTATTTATCATGATTTTTGTGTGATTTTTTATGTGGATTTTATGCAGATCTCACTCTTCCATTGAAAAGGGTGAAATCTGCACAAAAAAACCTCTAATTGACATGCTGCAGATTTCAAAATCCACACAAGTCAATCTCCGTATCTAAGGAAAAAAAAAAAAAGCAAAGTGTACAAGAGTGTTGTCTAATCTTATACACTTTGCTGGTACGGTATTACACTGCAGTTTTTCCGCATGAAATTAGTGCAGAAAAAAACCGCACGTAATCTGCACCATGTGCAGGCACCTTAAATGTAGCAATGCTGAATTAATTAATTAACAAATGTAATTGATACCTGGGTAGTACCATTCCCTTTGCCACTGAAGCATGTTCTGACAGTATCACAGGGGGCAGGGTCACACCCGAATAAAATGGGTAACAATAATATCCAGTTTATTCATTCATTCTTTTCCAGGAGAAACTATAAAATACACTTCTAAGCCTTATCATCTCATGGGGAATATAATTATTTTGGAAGACATTTCAGAAGATCTGGCAGGTCCTCTTTAAAGGGGACCTATATGCACCTATATGCCCCCATTGTCCTATAGGTGCGGGTCCCAGCGGCCGCCGCTGGGACCCGCACCTATATCGAGAACGGGGCCCCCGAAGTGAAGAAGTGCGCACCGCGCAAGCGCGGCCCGCTCTCCATTCACTTCTATGGGGCCGCGGCAAATAGCCGAGCGCTGGCTCGGCTATCTCCATCGGCTCCATAGAAATGACTGGGAGCGCACTGCGCATGCACGGCCACCGCTCCCATTCATTTCTATGGAGCTGACGGAGATAGCCGAGCCAGCGCTCGGCTATTTCCGGCGGCCCCATAGAAGTGAATGGAGGGCGGGCCGCGCTTGCGCGGTGCGCACTTCTTCACTTCGGGGTCCCGTTCTCGATATAGGTGCGGGTCCCAGCGGCGGGACCCGCACCTATAGGACAATGGGGGCATATCCTAGCGATATGCCCCCATTGTCCAAGATGAGAATACCCCTTTAACCCCTAAATGTAAATGGTCACACGCTGGCAGACTTTACAGGGGTTTTCTGAGATTTTGATACTGATGACCTATCCTCAGGGCCCCCGCCGATCAGCTGTTTGAGAAGGCACCAGCACTTCTGTGAGCACCGCGGCCTTCTCTCAGCTCTTCCTAGGCTGAGTGACAATACGTTCATCTGTTATGTGGCCTAAGAGCAGCTGAGCCCCATAGAAGTGAATGGGGATGAGTGATACCAAGCACAGCCACTATACAATGTCCAGCACTGTGCTTGGTATGCATAGAAAAGTCCACGGCACCCACAGGAGCTCTGGTGCCTTCTCAAACAGCTGATCGTCAGGGGTCCCAGGTATCAGACCCCCACTGATCAGATACTGATGACCCATCCTAAGTATAAGTCATTAGTGTCAAAATCTTGGAAAACCCCTTTAATGGTCCAAAAGGATGCTAGGGGGATGATCCTTATTCCCAATTTCTGTTCTCAAAAAAGCCAAATGGCTTTTTTTTTTATAGCAACTCAACCACTATGTATTGAAACGTTACTCATTTATCTCATATATTTCCTGAATTTATCTCATATTCTTTCCTGAATTTTGCACAATAAAAAGACAAGAATAAGCATCATATGTTTGGATTTGTTGAGGTGCTTTAACCAACTGGCCATTCTACTGAGTTTCCTTACATACCATGTCTCCAAGGTGCATACTTTTTGCATTAATGAGACTTTTCAGATAAAAAGGGGATCTAAAAGGTAAAGTTCACTTTCAAAACCACTGTTGTGCATTGAAAATGACGTTATTAATAATTTGGGTCTATAATTCCTATGCAGTTATAAGTCTCCATAGTAACAGACCACAAACACTAAATAGTCTAATCTTGAGGTCACTCTCCGATCTGTCATTTACTTCCAGGAGCGGACTGGGAACTTAAGGTGGCCCTGGAAAAAAATATCAAATGTGGCTCCGTTTTGTGGTCGGGTCCAAATTGATGGAAGACAGGGCCAGCAATACTATAATGTGGCACATTATACTACCCCAACATAGCCAAATACCACAGTCTATCACAAAATACTGCTGCCAGCACAAAATACATTCCAAAAAACTTCCATTGGCAGGCTGTGAGGAGGGCTCAGGTGGCCCCCTGCGCATCGGCCCACCGGGAAATTTCCCTGTAAGGTCTATGGTCAATCCGCCCTTGTTTACTTCTTACTACATTTCCAAGGTAAGCAAGAATTAGGGTACAGGTGGATGGTAGTATGCTTGAAGGATCAGATCTATCTAGGCAGGGTTTGTAGTCTGTGTCCATAGACACACAGGGGGAGATTTAGGAACATGGTATAAAGGAAAACTGGCTTAGTTGTCCATAGCAACCAATCAGATTCCACCTTTTATTTTCTAGAGGAGCTCTGAAAAATGAAAGGTGGATTCTGACTGGTTGCTATGGGCAACTAAGCCAGTTTTCCTTTACACCAGTTTTGATAAATCTCCCCCATAGGTCTCCATGGGAGCTGTAGCCACAGCACAGGATAGGATTAAAGGGGTTTTCTGGGAGTTAACTACTGATGACCTATCCTCAGGATAGATCATCAGTATCTGATCGGTGGGGGTACGACACCCGCTGATCAGTTGTTTGAGATGGCACCGGCACTCCCGTGAGCGCCGAGGCCTTCTCTCACCTCACCAAGCACAGCACCGTACATTGTACAGCAGATGTGCTTGGTATCGTGCCCAGCCCCATTCACTTGAATGGGGCTGAGCCGCTCCTAGGCCACATGACCGATGAACGTGACGTCACTGGCCTAGGAAAACCTGATAGAAGGCCTTGCCGCTCACGGGACTGCCAATGCCTTCTCAAATAGCTGATCGGTGAGGGTCCCAGGTGTCGGACCCCCACCGATCAGATACTGATGACCTATCCTGGGTTAATGCCCGGAAAAACCCCTTTAATAATTAAAATCTCAGCAAGGTTGCTTCATTAAACCCCTTTAATTAATCATCAAAATCTCAGCAAGGTTGCTTCATTTTTCATATTGGATTAGGAAATTAGCCACAAAAGAGGACAATTATGGGGAGATTTATTATCTCCCTAATTCATGGATTTGTCATTAAACAGTTGCAAAACCCAGTTTTTAAGACCTTTTACATGCCATTGCTACTTGATGTACAGTCACGGCCAAAAGTTTTGAGAATGACACAAATATTATATTTTCACATGATCTGCTGCCCTCTGGTTTTTATGTGTGTTTGTCAGAAGTTTTTATCACATACAGAAATATAATTGCAATCATATTATGAGTAACAAAAGCTTATATTGACAGTTAGAATGAGTTAATGCAGCAAGTCAATATTTGCAGTGTTGACCCTTCTTCTTCAGGACCTCTGCAATTCTCTCTGGCATGCTCTCAATCATCTTCTGGACCAAATCCTGACTGATAGCAGTCCATTCTTGCACAATCAATGCTTGCATTTTGTCAGAATTTGTAGGTTTTTGTTTGTCCACCCGTCTCTTGATGATTGACCACAAGTTCTCAATGGGATTAAGATCTGGGGAGTTTCCAGGCCATGGACCCAAAATCTCTATGTTTTGTTCCCTGAGCCATTTAGTTATCACCTTTGCTTTATGGCCAGGTGCTCCATCATGCTGGAAAAGGCATTGTTGATCGCCAAACTGCTCTTGGACGGTTGGGAGAAGTTGCTCTCGGAGGACATTCTGGTACCATTCTTTATTCATGGCTGTGTTTTTAGGCAAGACTGTGAGAGAGCCGATTCCCTTGGCTGAGAAGCAACCCCACACATGAATGGTTTCAGGATGCTTTACAGTTGGCATGAGACAAGACTGGTGGTAGCGCTCACCTCGTCTTCTCCGAATAAGCTGTTTTCCAGATGTCCCAAACAATCGAAAAGGGGATTCATCAGAGAAAATGACTTTACCCCAGTCCTCAGCAGTCCACTTCCTGTACCTTTTGCAGAATATCAGTCTGTCCCTGATGTTTTTTCTGGAGAGAAGTGGCTTCTTTGCTGCCCTCCTTGAGACCAGGCCTTGCTCCAAGAATCTCCGCCTCACAGTGCGTGCAGATGCACTCACACCTGCCTGCTGCCATTCCTGAGCAAGCTCTGCACTGCTGGTAGCCCGATCCCGCAGCTGAAACACTTTTAAGAGACGGTCCTGGCGCTTGCTGGTCTTTCTTGGGCGCCCTGGAGCCTTTTTGGCAACAATGGAACCTCTCTCCTTTAAGTTCTTGATGATGCGATAGATTGTTGACTGAGGTGCAATCTTTCTAGCTGCGATACTCTTCCCTGTTAGGCCATTTTTGTGCAGTGCAATGATGACTGCACGTGTTTCTTTAGAGATAACCATGGTTAACAGAAGAGAAACAATGATGCCAAGCACCAGTCTCCTTTTAAAGTGTCCAGTGGTGTCATTCTTACTTAATCATGACAGATTGATCTCCAGCCCTGTCCTCATCAACACCCACACCTGTGTTAATGGGCAATCCTGAAACGATGTTAGCTGGTCCTTTTAAGGCAGGGCTGCAATGATGTTGAAATGTGTTTTGGGGGATAAAGTTCATTTTCTAGGCAAATATTGACTTTGCAAGTAATTGCTGTTAAGCTGATCACTCTTTATAACATTCTGGAGTATATGCAAATTGCCATTATAAAAACTGAAGCAGTAGACTTTGTAAAAATTAATATTTGTATCATTCTCAAAACTTTTGGCCATGACTGTAGTCAGAACTGACATTTTTAGGCTGCCCTGGGCTGTGTGGTGAGGATGACCCTGACACATTTACAGTATCATCATTTACACCAGAAACTGGCATAAATGGTAGCTGAAATCTATGTCGGTCTATGAGCTCGAGGAGATTTTAGTCTGGCGCTGGGGCACCAGGTCTGTGCCACCTAATAAATTAAGTGCCCACTCTGGCAGGGCCCATCAAGACTGGCATAGCACATGCCACTCTTGATAAATCAGTGCTGTAGTAGCCTTTAAATTTAAGTGGTGGTTTTCCTGAAAAACCCAGATATTTTCCTTCTTTGCAAGAGATGAAAAGTACAATGGTAAGGCATTTATGAGCAGATCCTGGGCAAGGTTGCTGGATTTATTATTAATATAATTCCGGTATTAGAAATTGGAAGCCACCATGTTCACCATGTACAAGATTATGTTAAGCAGATTCCAATTAACTCCAACCAGTCGTCAGATTGCAAGCTTTTGTGGCCAATAATTCATTGTGCCTCTTTTATTCTACAAGGTACAGCGCTGTGTGCACTGCCAGTGCTATATAAGATAAGAAAAGTATTGTTTGGATTAATTCAAAGTACATCAGGGAGTAGGATAACCTACAGCCCAATCAAAATGTAATGCCTTCGTCTTCCCTCTCCCCTTATTGTGAAATATCAAGGACAAGTTCACAGACTGGAGGAACTTCTCATAGATAAGGAACGTTTCAGATGTCAGCAACATACAAAGACCCCGAGAATGGGGTCTTCAAGGCTCTGAGTCATATTCCTCTCATGGTGTGGTTTTTTTTTTTAATATTTTTGCAAGGTTGCTGAGACAGCAATGCAGAGTCCAATGCATCAAAATGTATAGGGTCTGTGACATCCGGAGAAGATGACTTGGTCAGAACTTCCCTTGCTTCAGTTTATCTATGTGGTGAGACAGCTTTAGAGCAGGACCCAACTTCAGACCCATATATTTCATCATGACATCACTTCTCAGTAGCAGCAAGGCTTTTCCATCAATTTCCTGTAGGAAAGGGAGAACAGATGATGAAATATAGTGAGCTAATCTTTTACGTTTATTAGTCTATGATACTGATTTATATTGAAAGCTATTATTATTGACAATCCATATCAGTGCTTCTCGCACTGTGACACTCAGCATGCCTCCCCAGCAGAAAACTCCTGCTGTCCCTAGAGATAATGGTTTTATCCCAGCAGATACTATGTATCACAAATTGCTTCATCCGTGAAGACATGTTCCTGTGACAGGTCTGGACAGGAACAAAGGGATTAAGCATGCAGGAAAAAAAGTAAATATAGTGATCCCTCAAGATACAATGGCCTCAGGATACAATATTTTCAACATACAGTGGCCTTTTCTAACCCATCGTAAGTTGAAACTAGACATACAATGTCTCAGACTCAGATCCAACCAATCAAGGTCACTTCTCTAGTACAATAGCTGTATAAGTTGCTAGTTAGCAGCTGTTCCTGACTTTTATATGTAAGGTCTTGTTTTATCGGACTTAGGCTACTTTCACACTAGCGGCAGTCCGGATCCAGCAGGTGAAGGGTGCTGCCGGATCCGGACTGCCGCAGGGACATGTTTGGAGCCGGAACCGCGCTCTGGCCCCACACATGTCACACAGTACATACAGACACACACACACATATACACAGACAAATACACATACATACTTACATTCTCCCAGCAGGTCTCCACAGTGCAGGAGGAGCAGGACGGCTCGCACAGATGACGATTCCCCACAGCACCCTCTGCTGGGCGCCTGGTGGAATCGTCATCTGTGCGCGCCGTCCTGTTCCTCTTGCGCTCTGGAGACCTGCCGGGGTGCATGTAAGTATGTATGTGTATGTTTATGTGTATGTCTATGTCTGTATGTGTGTATGTATGTGTGCAGGTGACGGATCCGTCATGAACTCCATTGAAAGTCAATGGAGGACGGATCCGTTCACCATTGTGTCACACCAAACGGATCCGTCCCCATTGACTTTCATTGGGGGTCATGACGGATCCGTCTTGGTGCGGATGCCTGGACCGGAGAGCAAACCGCAGCGTGTTGCGGTTTGCTCTCCGGTCTGAAGACGGAACGGAATGCTTTCAGGAGCATTCAGTTGTCTTCAGTTCAGTTTTGCCCCCATTGACAATGAATGGGGACAAAACTGAAGCGTTTTATTCCAGTATTGAGCCCCTATGACGGAGCTCAATACCGGAATTCCATAACACTAGTGTAAAAGTAGCCTTAGTTATTTGCGAATGTTTCATAAATCTTCATTTCTTTTATCTTGGATGACATTTTGGGGCTTTGGAACTGATTACTCAAGTTACAATGGTTTCAACATACAATGGTCGTCCTGGAACCAATTAATATTGTAACTTGAGGAACCACTGCATTACCTTTACAACCATGCACTTTACATGTATACTGCATCATCCTGGGGTTTAAACTAGCACCTCTGTAAATGTACGTCATGGGTTTATAGCATCTGTAATGTAAGGGTAGTTTGACATTTGCATTAATCAGATCTGGCAGGCTGTACAGTCTGCCAAAGTTCACTGGATCCAGCCTAGCTGATTACTGCCATTCACCTCCGAAAATAATTAAAAAAAAGTTTATAGAAAGTGAATATCCCCTGTGTGTTAATAGTACCTCCTGCGAGCCACCATACTATTACGGTGCCATCAGATATGAGAATCTCTCCACAACAGAACCCACTGTAGAATCATTTTTCCATTTAATTGAATGGAGAGAAACTCATACAGGAAATTTGCGACAAAGTCTGGACAATAATTCACACAAAGAAAACAATCGCCAACTTTGTAAAAATCTGCTCCTGCAGATTTTCTGGTGGAAAATTCTGCCACATGTGAGGGCACCCTTAAGGTGCTGTAATGGCCCGGGCTCAGGATCTGAGCCGACACCATCATTTGCAGGTGACAGCTGTGTATTATACAGCTGGCCCTCTTCTCTCACTGACAATCCCAGCAGTTTAACCCCTTAGATGGCACATTCACTGCTGACTGTAACATCTAAGGCTCCAGTCACATTTCCGGCAACAGATCCAGCAGGTTCTTACAGTAGAGAACAGCCTGCCAGATTTTGGGGATCCGTCATTGCTGGATTCTATAGTTCACCGCCGGAACCCCACTGAGTGTAATGAGGTCTGGCAGTGATCCAGCTGCTTTTCAGCCGTACAAAATACACTGCATGCAACAGTGTTTTGTAAAGCAGCTACCATTTGTGCTGATCAGCTTTCTGCATATGTGGACGCTGCTTAAGGGGTTGGGGGGAAGAAATATCACCCTCTCTCACCTATTGCTTCTCCATCACAATGCAAAAGCTGGGTGCCGAGATGTTGCCATGGGGTGAAAAAAAAAAACACTTATAAAAAAAATCACCTCACAAACGCCTTTATTTGCATAAAAAATATGGTATTGCTGTTTATTGCTCATTCCATAAAGCGCAATAAAAAGCGATCAAAAAGTGATACGTACCCCAAAATTACATCAATAAAAACAAGCACTGACACAACTCCGAAGATGGGAAAAATAGAAACATTACAGGCCTTTTTTTGCTCATAAGAAAAAATATTAATAAAAAATTATAGAAATTTGGTATTGTCATGCTAAAATATTTTAAAAAGTTATACAGTACACCAGATGTACCCCAAAAGGGTGCAATTTAAAAATGCAACTCATTCCACAAAATGAAAAACCCTTATATGGCTATGTCAATGAAAAAATAAAAAAGTTATGGCTTTTGACATGCAGAGATGAAAAGTGAAAGGAACTGTTGAGTCCAAAATAAGACACTTCCTTACTATGGGTAATGCACAGATCACCCCAGTGGTTCAGTGTAGAGGTAGACAGAATTTAAAGGGTCACTAACTTGTCACAAAACTTTTATATGTTATAGACGGGCTCCATAGAAGTCAATAGACTCATCTTGGTTCTATCCTCGGCAGTGACAAGGGAGGGTGCGATATGCGCGCTTCTCTCCCCTCATTCTAGGGATCGGTGGGGGTCTCAGCACTCAGACCCCCGCTATGCACAACTTTTGATATGTCTCTGACACATGAAAGGTTTTGTGGAAAGTCAGTGACCCTTTAAAGGTTCTTTTTCCGTTTGTTTATATTGATGACCAATCTTAAGAACAGGTTTATCAACAACAGATTATGGCGGTCTGACACCCTGCACCCACACCAACTAGCTGATTTTGGCAGCCACTGGTGTGGTGAGATCCAGAAGCAGAAAGCTGTCTGCTGTGCAGTGGTCGTGCTGGCTTACTGCAGCTCAGCTCCTATTCTGTTCGGTGGAGGTCCTTGGTGTTGGATTCCCATCATGACTGGAAAATCCCTTTAAGTATTCAGTGACTGCTGCAGTCCCAATGCTTTTATCTATTCTGCTTTTTAGCTACCCTTTCCACACATCTTGAGGGAGGGTGACATGACAACACCAGACCATCAGAGTCACCTTCATAAATTCAGCGACTAATGTATTGTATCTTAGCTCATTAGCGAAGAATCAATACAGGGCAAGTGTTGAGTCTTAAAATTTGACAGGTTTCCCATAAGAAAAAAAGTAAACTGAAATCTCTAGTGAAGGAGCCTCCAAAGGCAATGGATAATGTAATCAAAGTTTTCCATCCTTGTATTATTTTTTAGACTTTGGCTTAAAGGACATCTGTCAGCAGATTTGTTCCTATGAAACTGTCTGACATGTTACATGTGCACTTGGCAGCTGAAGACACCTGTGTTGGTCCCATGTTCATATGTGCTCACATTGCTGAGAAAAATGATATTTTAGTATATGCAAATGAGCTTCTAGAAGCAATTGGGGCGTTGTCATTACACCTAGAGGCTCTACTCTCTCTGCGACTGCTGCATCCTCTGCACTTTGATTGACAGAGCCAGGCAGTGTAAACAATATTCTCACCAATGTGAGCACAAATGAACAAGGGACCAACACAGATGTCTTCAGCTGCCAAGTAACCGGTCAGCCAGTTTAATAGGTACAAATCTGCTGACAGATGCCCTTTAATTCTGGAAGCCCTTTTTTAACCCTTTTGACAAACTAATATCTTTGGTGTACATTTCTACACTGTAGTTCCACATACTAGCCTAATCAGGCCTGACCTCCCTGGGTGTCCTGTTTGAACTTATTGCACTAAACCTCTCATTGTGCACCCGGATTATCATGACATCAGGAAGTGGGGGCGAGTGCTGCAATGATGTATCCCAACACATCAATATTTTGTGTAGGTCACTAAAATATAGCAAAAGAATTAAAGGTGTTGTCCTGCATAGGAGATGACAACCCCAGTGGTCAGAAGGTGTGTCCTATAAAAAAAAAAAAAAAAACACCTGTCTGCAGTCCCACTAATCCAGTGTTGCTGCCGCATTCCCGATCACTTCTGGTCCCAGCTGGACCAGAAGTAGCTTCGTCCTTTGATTACTGCTGCCTATCACTGGCCTCAGCAGTCACATGTGCTTGGATGTCACATTACTAGCAGTGACACACTGAGGCCAGTGACTGGTCTCAGCTGTCAAGGGATCAATTCATTACTCAGGACTGGAAGTGGCCAGACACTGGGCAGTGCGGTGCTAGTATGGCAGAAATTCAGAGAGGGTAGTTCTTGGGGGGCCACGTCTTCCGACCAGTGGGGTTGTCAGCTCCTAGGCAGGACATCCTCTTTAAGCTTTGCTCATTCATTGATAAAGATGAAAAAGCAAAGCATAAGAATACAAGAAGACTGGATATACTGTATATTCTTCACAAGACTCACGTGTTTACGGAAGAGCTCTGCATGTGATCCTAGCTGCGGATCGGCTTCTCTGATAAACTGCATAACATCTTCCATGTTCCATAAAGATGGGTCACGAGATCCCTGCCGACCATTTGTGCACCTCTCAGACTCTGGTATAAAGAATGACAGAAGATGTTGTAAATCATCCTATACAACTATGCAATGGGATGTCAGGCTAAAGTGAGCTTTGCTGATCACAATTCACACATCTTTCTCATTCATTATGGTTTTCTACTTTGATTCTAAAAATGTTGCCTAGAGAAAAGAAAAAAAATAATCAAGTTGGTAACTTTCTTCAATATAAAATTAGAATTTCCCACAAGTAAAACAGATCGGGCTTGTTGAAATGTACTATTGGATTTTAGGCTGGACTAGTGTCATCAGGCTTTGGAACACCACCATACATGCTGAAATAAGGAGATGTGGCTGTCTTTTATGGTCATAAAGATCCAAGTAGTTTGATCAACATTTTGATTTTATAAAAATCAAGTTAATACTAACCGCCTATGATAGGTTACATTTAAAAAGGGTTGTCCAACCATTTTTTTTTAAAAAAGGTTGAGAATAGTGTAAAAACCCAAAGGAATATTGTCACACCAGCGGTCCGTGCCCGCCGTGGTCTTAGGCAGCTGCGGAAATCGCTATGCTCTCCCTGTGTGAACTGGAATTAGAGCTGTGTAAACTGATCACTGAGAGAGTTAACGCTTTCCTCCTGCCGCTGTCCAGATGCTGGTTAAGTTGCTCAGCCTCCCTATTTTGCTGGGCTGTGGATCCACCTCCTTGCCTGAGTTTTGAGGTTATCTACTTGCTAGTAACCAGCGAAGCTGATCTTGTCTGAATATCCGTGTACCGAACCTTGTATACCTATTCTGCTCCTTGCTGCTGGCTTTGACCTTGGAAGTATGACTTGGATTATGCTTGTACTCAGCCTGCCCTGACCTTGGAATTGCCATTTGGAATACGTAAGTACTGCCCTGACTGTTGGACTGTGTTCAGGCTACGTGCTTTGCACCGGTGTCTCTGACCCCTGTGGGTTAGCAGTCACCTACAGCAGGACTACTCAGGAGGTAGCGGCCTGGTTGGTTCCTTACAGAGAAGTCCAGATCCCTGTATAGGAGTTAAAGGGTGAATGCCAGAGAACCGCCAGGTCAGAGCACTTAGGTTTAGCCTAAAGTCAAACTGGTTAGTTGGCACAGTGGGTCTACACCCACTTACCGTGACAAATATATACTTACCAGTCCCCTTCCCCTTCCGTTTCCACACTTACTAGGTTCCTGCTGGACTCTATTACGTGGCCTCAATTGAAACAAAGGAAATGACTTCTCAGCCAAACAGTGCCTGAGGCAGGTCCCCGCTGTGGCAAGTGACTGGATGAGAAGTCATTTCCAAGTGTGCCAAGAGGGAAGCAGAGATCAACAGGGCATTTTTAATGCAATTCTGACACATTTAAAAAAAAAAAAAATTGTCATCGGCTGGTCAAACCCTATAAAGTATCACAAGTGCATGTGTGATACTTTAAAGAAGTTGTTTACAGCAAGTTGTAAAGTTTAAAAGATCACTGCTCAGAAGTTTTCTTACTAGAAATCTGACACTTTTTTCCCAAATCTTATTAGGGCACATGGATGTCACAGAGGGGATTATTAACTTTTTAGACCTTGATTGTGCTACTCACCACCCGAGTTCAGCCGACGTACAGTTCCTTGGGACAGACTGCTAGGCTGGTGGTGACTCCGAAAGGAAGAAGACCGATATTCCTTAGAGACTCTACATGTGTTTGGGCTACTAGGAGATTCTGCAGGACCCAGGCGCTGCTCCATTGACCCTGGAAGTCCAGCATCATTCAGGAATGTTTCTCCTGCAGCCATACAAAGGTTGGAGAACAAATCTTAATGTCACTGCAGTGCGTGCCAAGTATACTACAGGTATATTCCTTATTCTTTCATAGTTAACCCCTATTGACAGCAATTTTTCACTTATGTTCTTAAAGCCACAACTTTTTTTATTTTTCTGTTGACACATTTGTATAAAGGGCTTATATTTGAGGAATCATTTTGTTTTTTTTCGGTATCATTTTCATGCATTCATGGTGTTGGGTTGTCATGATTACCATGATAACAAATTTATATAATTTTTAATGTTTCACCACTTTTGAATAATAAATGCACTTTTGTTTTAATGATCTAGTTCACTGCGCTGGATAAATAAAAAGTTAATTTTATAGCATAGGTCGATGCAGCAATTATAAGTACCTTTTTACTACTATTTTTTTATTTTTTCCTGGGTAAAACATTGCGTAAGAAAAATTGTTTTTTTAAACATTTTATATGTACATTTTTTTTTACACTCTTTAGTCCTTACTATGGGATCTGACCTTGTGATTTTTTAATATATTTCTGCATTTCTGGGGACCTTGTTAGACCTCCTGCTTCCGTAGCAACCCATTGGCACCCTGCAATTGAGCTTCAGGGGGAGGAGGTGCTGATGGACTTACAAAGGGAGACTTCCTCCTCCATAAAAGTAGAGTACTGACCGCACATTTGAGGGGTTGAAATTGTAGTTAAATTTAATCCTGACCATGCACAGTATATGCTTATGCACAACATGGGAAGGGGTTGAAACCGTATAGTTTTCAAAGCTTACCTTCTGATGCATGGCAATCATTCTTTGGTACTTTGGGACACAGGGGGGCACTGTATGGAGGTATTTCTTGAGAGTATCTCTTGGACCCTCTGCCAGGACCATGGAGACTGCCCTCAAAATTACACCTTTCTAAGAAATAAAAAAAAAAACTGTTAAATGCGCTGTGTGAATTATAACTAACACGCCACAATTCATACACTTTATTAAAATAACTTTAGTACCTGTTAAATACCGGTCATTCTCATATGATCCAGCCTGTGGTGGAGGATTCTGAGTGAACGGCTGGTTTCCAAATAAGTTGTCACTACGCAGGTTCCGACAAAGTTTCTCCAGAAAGCGAAGGACATACCCAATACTGTTTACTGCTGGAAGGTTCAGCGTATGCTGCTCCCTCTCAAATACCGCTGCAAAATAAGATTGATCATAACCAAATCATTAAATGAAAGGTGAATCATCAGTTTTATATTTTTTCACTTAGTCAAGATGAATATACCAGTGATAAAAGTGATTATGGCCTGTTCTGACCTCTCAATTGTCTTCTGCATGGCATTGACGTGTGGTAGTGAAATTACAGTGGTGGCCAGTTTCTATCCTAGTTATAAAGCTGAGGTCAGAGCAGCTGGATGTAACAAGATGCAGAGATGCTATCAACAGGGCCATATTTTATTAACTTAGGATCTGTGCAGTGTATTACGGTATTTCTGCAGTGTATGGTGTTGGAGACTCTGTATGATATGGTTATTGGGGCAGTGTATTAGACAAGGTGTTGGACCGTGTTAGCCAAGACAAGGAATGTATTTGATACTTGATAATGATAACAGCTTAGACTATTTTTAAATCTGCGTTTTCCATTCCGGTACTGAGATTCGTTGTAGGATCTCAAAACCGGAGAAAAATGCTTCAGTTTTTTCCCCATTCATTGTCAATGGGGACAAAACTGAACTGAATGCACCAGAATGCATTCTATTCCGTTTGGTTACATTCCCATGACGGACACGAGCGCTGCAACCGATCCGGAGCAAGATGGATTCGGCATGAAACACAATGTAAGTCAAAGGTCCCCGGATACGTTTTCTCAGACACAGATCGGGAGACCTTGGGGGCCATTCAACTGCTACATGATGATGTGTTTCCCTCTTTATGCACTGAAGCTGGCACGTTCCCTGAGTTTTTCCAGCAAGATGGTGCACCACCACATTATGGGTGTCAGGTCCGAGCATTCCTAGATTAACAGTTTCCTGGAAAGTGGATTGGTCGTCGTGGGCCAGTTGAATGGCCCCCAAGGTCTCCCGATCTTACCCCCTTAGACTTTTATCTTTAGGGTCATCTGAAGGCAATTGTCTATGCTGTGAAGATACGAGATGTGCAGCACCTGAAACTATGGATACGGGAAGCCTGTGCTAGCATTTCTTCTGCGGTGTTGCTATCAGTGTGTGAAGAGTGG
>ONZH01009234.1:0-57667 GCA_900303285.1 Rhinella marina | reverse complement strand
ATCCGTATTTTCTGTCCAGGTGACCCATTCTGTACGTCACGTCATTAAAAAAGGTCTTTTGCTCTCACTGATACAGCTACATTACAAAAATCTCTGTGCGACATTTGTCTGGGTTGCACTTAAGCAGACCAAGTCTGCCTAATCTAATAGTTTCAGTGTAATTGCTCCATACTGCACGGTACGTAATAACATACGTAATTTTGCTCTAACTTATCCACTATATATTTTCTTGTTCAGATTGAACAAGTTTTTGGGTTTCAGTACAGCAGGCCCATTTTTTTTTTGTATATATAATACACTTATATACAGAAAATGTTGAACCCCAGGGCTAAGGGTCGAGGACGAGGGCGTGGGCATTCAATTACTGCAGGGGGCAGAGGCCGTGGTCCTGGGCAGGGTGAGACAGTACCTGCTGATGAGGGAGCAGGGGAACGCCGCAGAGCTACACTCCCTAGCTTCATGTCTCAACTTACAGGGACACGTGGTAGAGGACTGTTGAAACCACAACAGTGCGAACAGCTGATGTCGTGGATTGCGGACAATGCTTCAAGTAATTTGTCCACCAGTCAGTCTTCCACGCAGTCCACCCACGTTACCCAAGGGAGCACTCCTCTGGCTCCTCCACCTCAACCTCCTTCCCCCCAGTCTGCCCCCTCCCAGGAAAATTTGGAATGCGATCCGGCATACTCTCAGGAACTGTTTTCTGGACCCTTCCCAGAGTCACAAACCACTTCTCAGGTTGCTGCTGACCTCTTTCCCGATGCCCAAGTTTTCCAACTGTCGCAGTCTGTGGGTTGATGATGATGATGACAATGTTGACTTAGTGGAAGAAGTGTGTAAAGAGGTGTCGGACGATGAGGAGACACGGTTGTCAGACAGTGGTGAAGTTGTTGTCAGGGCAGGAAGTCCGAGGGGGGAGCAGACTGAGGAATCGGAGGATGACGAGGTGACTGACCCAAGCTGGGTTGATAAGCCGAGTGAAGACAGTGCTTCTGAGGCGGAGGCGAGTGCTGCACCAGAACAGGTTGGAAGAGGCAGTGGTGTGGCCAGAGGGAGAAGCAGGGCCAGAGCTGGTGCATCAGCAGCAACTGTTTCACGTAGTGAAGCTCCCGTGGCGAGGCCTAGATGTTCGCAAGTCTGGAGGTTCTTTAAAGAAAGTGAGGATGACCGACGGACTGTGGTGTGCAACCTGTGGCACACCAGGATCAGCAGGGGTGCCACCACTACTAGCCTAACCACCACCAGCATGGGCAGGCATATGAGTGCTAAACACCCCACTCAATGGAACCAAGGCCGTTCACCACCTCCTGCGGGTCACACCACTGCTCCTTCCCCTGTGTCACTCGCTGCCTCTGCTAGTCAACCCCCTGCCCAGGACCCCGGCACGAGCGCCTCCCGCTGGAAAACCACACATTCGCCTCCACGATCCTCCACAGTGTCCACCAATGTGTCCCAGCTCAGCTTTCAACTGTCTTTACAGCAGACGCTGGAGCGCAAGAGGAAATACAGTTCCACCCACCCACATGCCCAAGCCTTCAACGTCCACATCTCCAAATTGCTGAGCCTGGAGATGCGCCCTATAGGCTGGTAGAGACCGAGGCCTTTTGCAATCTCATGGCGGTGGCTGCCTTCGGTATACGGTCCCCAGCCGCCACTAATTTCCCGATGTGCCATCCCAGCCCTATACCAGTACGTGTCACTGAACATCATCCGTGCCCTGACCAACGCTGTTTCTGAGAAGGTCCACCTAACCACAGACACGTGGACAAGTGCTGTCGGGCAGGGACACTATATATCACTGACGGCACATTGGGTTAACTTGTGGAGGCTGGGACCGAGTCTGACCCTGGGGCCACTCATATACTGCCCACACCGAGGATTGCGGGGCCTACCTCGGTCACAGTCTCTCAGACGTACTATGCCTCCTCCTCCGACCCTTCCTCCTCCACCTCCACCTCCAAATTACCATCCGTGGGCACGGCGCCTTCAGTCGGTAGCTCTAGGTGCAGCAGCAGTGCTGTGGCGCAGGCGGTGCTCAAACTGCTGAGCTTAGGTGACAAAAGGCACACCGCCCAAGAGCTGTTACAGGGCATCACAGCACAGAACAATCTGTGGCTGGCACCGCTGAACCTCAAGCCAGGCATGGTTGTGTGTGACAACGGGCCTAACCTGGTGGCGGCTCTGCAACTCGGCAGACTGACACATGTGCCATGCCTGGCCCACGTGTTCAATCTCATAGTTCAGCGGTTCCTCAAGACATAGCCCAATCTGTCTGCTCACCGACTGTTGTGCGACGTGCCCACACGATGGAATTCAACAATTAACATGTTATCCAGAGTTTACCAGCAGCGCAGAGCGATTGTAGACTGCCAGATGTAAACTTCCACCAGAACTGGTAGTCAGGTCAGTCAGATTCCTCAAGTCTACAATGAGGAGTGGACGTGGATGTCTGATATCTGCCAGGTGTTGAGCAACTTTGAGGAGTCAACACAGATGGTCAGCGGCGATGCCGCCATTATCAGCCTCACCATCCCGCTGCTTTGCCTGTTGAAAAACTCACTGCTCAGCATGAAGTCGGAAGCTTTGCACTTGTCACAAGAGACGGTGTAGGAAGATACGTCGCTTGATAGCCAGAGCACCCTTCGGTCTGTTTCTCAGCGCGTATCGGAGGAGGGGGGATGAGGATGAGGAGGAAGAGGAGGAGAATGTCGGCGAGACAGAAGAGGGTACCAATGCTCAGTCCTTCTTAACTTGAGCGTGTATTGGCTGAAGAGGAGGAGGAGAAAATGGAGAGTCAGGCCAGTGAGGAGAGGGAATTCATGTGTGTTGGGACTCTGGCGCACATGGCAGACTTAATGTTAGGCTGCCTATCCCGTGACCCTCGCGTTAGAAGAATTTTTTTAAACACGATTACTGGATGTTCACTCTCCTGGACCCACGGTACAAGCAGAACCTTTCCACTCTCATCCCTGTAGAGGAAAGGAGTATGAGAGTGAATCAATATCAACAGGCCCTGGTGCACAAGCTGAAACAATCCTTCCCATCTGACGCCGCTAGCGGCAGAGGGCGTTGTTCTGTGGGACAAGTAGCGGGGGAGAGGAAGAGAGCAGGGAGCTTGTCCAGCACTGGCAGGGGAACGCACTCCAAGGCCTTTGCCAGTTTTATGTCACTCCAGCAAGACACTGTCACCTGTCCCTAGTCTAGGCAGAGTAGGGGTGAGCTTTACAGAAAGATGGTGAGGAAGTACCTAGCTGACCATACCAACGTCCGTAGCGATCACTCTGCTCCATACAACTACTGGATTTCAAAGCTGGACACGTGGCCTGAACTGGCGCTGTACGCCTTGGAGGTGCTGGCCTGCCCTGCGACTAGCGTGTTGTCAGAGCGGGTATTCAGTGCAGCTGGTGGCATCATCACCGATAAGCGTACACACCTGTCAACTGACAGCGCTGACAGGCTGATGCTTATTAAAATGAACAAAGCCTGGATTTCACCGGAATTCAAACCTCCTCCGGGGGAAAGCAGCTAAAGATTAACATTACTTATGTATCCGATTCCTCTTCTCTACTCCTCCTCCTCCTTGTCGTCTTTGCCTAACGCTGACCCAAAACGCAATTTTTTAGAGGGCCAACTGGCACTCTTTTACGACAATTTTTCCAGAGGGCCCCCTACAGGCCCTCTCTCCAAACAATTTTTCCGGAGGGCCACCTACAGGCCCTCTCTCTAAACAATTTTTCCAGAGGGCCACCTACAGGCCCTCTCTCTAAACAATTTTTCCGGAGGTCCACCTATAGGCCCTCTCTCTAAACAATTTTTCCGGAGGGCCACCTACAGGCCCTCTCTCTAAACAATTTTTTCCGGAGGGCCCCCTACAGGCCCTCTCTCCAAACAATTTTTCCGGAGGGCCACCTACAGGCCCTCTCTCCAAACAATGTTTCTGCAGTGTCAACTACAGACACTGTAAAACAATGTTTCAGGAGCGTCAAACAGACAGTCCAAAACAGACAGTACCGACATTTAAAAAAAAAATTTTTTGCTGAGGGTCGACTTTATGTACTCCGAAAAGAAAAAAAATTTGGAGGCTCAACAAAAGCCATTTCACTGCATTCTCAGTCGGATAAAGTCATTGGTGGTGTAACTGCCATGCTGTGTCAGACTAAAATTTTGGGTGCTTCACCAGCTACCGCATACTAACTCTGTTGTCACCGCCGCCATACAGGGCCACGAAAAATGTTTATGTGGTTAGCCTGCTACCGTAGTGTCAGTCGCTCACTCTGTTTCACCACCATAGTGGTTTGCACTATAGCATCCCAAGTCTGCACATTCCCCTTTTTCTCTCAAAGTGATTGATACTGCACGTCACGTAAAAAAATACATTCTTTTGCTCTCAGTGATACAAATCCATTTCATCAAATCCTTTCTTTCTCTTTAACTGATCTATACTGAACGTCACTTTTAAAAATACGTCTTTTTCCTCTCTTTCTCTCTCTCCAAACTATTTTTCCGGATAGGTGCCGTAATCGGTATTAAACTGAGAAGAATCCATACAACACATGCCCCACTTGACAAATTTCAGAGTTGACAACCGTACTGGTTGATGCTAAATTTTTAATTTGGGGTCTTGCGTCGTCATTCGAACTCCATCCAGCTGTTGTCACCACCACACACGCTAGCCAAGGGGGCACTCCTCTGGCTCCTCCAGCTCAACCTCCTTCCCCCCAGCCTGCCCCCCACCTACAGACCCTCTCTCCAAACAATTTACCCGGATAGGGGACGTATTAGATTTTGAACTGATAAGAAGAACAGATTTTTTTTGGTTCTTCTTTTAATTGGCTCCTGACCTGTGATAGGCAGAGCATGGACACGTCCCCTTAGCTGCAGTAGAAAAGACACTCCCCTGGCCAGAGCAAGCTCTTTTTCCTTTTCTGTGTTCGAAAAATCCATGAAATATATGGTCCCAAGATAGGGGACGTATACGATTTTAAACTGAGAAGAATCAATACCACACATGCCCCACTAGTTCAAGCTCAATGTTGGCAGCCGTACCAGTTAATGCCAAATTTTTAAGTGGGGGTTCCACCACTACCAGCCTAACCACCACCAGCATGCGCAGGTATACAAGTGCTAAACACTATGGAACCCGTCCGTTCCCCTCATGCGGGTCCCACCACTGCTCCTTCCCCTGTGTCAATCGCTGCCTCTGCGAGTCAACCCCCAGCCCAGGTCCCCGGCACGAGCGCCTCCCGCCGGAGAACCACCCCTTCGCCTTCATGATCCTCCACACTGTCCACCAATGTGTCCCTGCACAACGTTCAGCTGTCATTACAGCAGTTGTTGGAGCGCAAGCAGAAAAAAAGTTCAGCCCACCTACTTGCACCAGCCCTCAACGTCCACATACAGGGCCACGCTAAATTTTTCCTGTACTCTACCTGCTACCGTCATGTAGCTCGGTCAATGTGTAGTCGCAGCCATACAGGGCCATGCTAAATTTTTCCTGTGCTCTACCTGCTACCGTCGTGTAGCTCGGTCAATGTGTAGTCACAGCCATACAGGGCAACGCTAAATTTTTTATGTGCTCTACCTGCTACCATCGTGTAGCTCGGTCACTCTGACCGAGTCTGAGCCTGGGGCTGCTCATGTACTGCCCACTGGGAGGATTGCGGGGCCTACCTTGGTCACGGTTTCTTAGACTTACTATGCCTCTTCCTCCAACCCCTCCTCTTCCTCCTTCGAATTACCATCCGTGCTTCACCTCCTGCGACCTCAGTCTAACTCGGTCACTCTGTTGTCACCGTCATGCTGCGTCACGCTTAATTTTTGGGTGGCTCACCTGCTACCTCATCTAACTTGGTCACTTGTTGGTGTCACCGCCATGCTGTGTCAGGCTTATGCCTGCATCATGTGGCTGGGGATAGGAGAGCAGTGCCAGCATGGGCATGGGTGATGGACCTTCGTTGCACCTAGTTGGGTGCTTCCCTAACATATCATGGGCATGTGCCTTGCCCATCTTGGTCTGGGTCAGCACAATTGTCTTGAGGGTCACCACCAGGCTGTTGCCCAGAATTTGGCATAATGGTACAATTAGGCAGCCTCAGAGGCATCCATGCATGCTGCCCCTGCTGTTTCCTGTCCATTTCCATGGTGTTTCCATCATTTTCTGATGTATCTAGGTTTTCACCCAGCCTTCCCTAGGCAGAGCCTTGATCCCCCGCAAAAAATGCTCGAGTCTCCCTTTGACTTCAATGGGGTTCGTTACTCGAAACGAGCACCCGAGCATCGGGAAAAGTTTGTCTCGAATAACGAGCACCCGAGCATTTTAGTGCTCGCTCATCTCTAGTTATCACTATCTGTCTTAAAAGCAGAGAGATTCAAATTTAGAAAACAGTGAATTTTTTCAAATTATCTTTAACTTTTGGATTGTTTTATAAATAAATGTAAAACGTATCCACTCAAATTTACCATTAACATGAAGTACAATGTGTCACGAGAAAGCAATCTCTGAATGGCTTGGATAAATAAAAGCGTTCCAAAGTTATTACCACATAAATGACATATGTCAGATTTGCAAAATTAGGCCTTGTCAGGAAGGGGGTAAGTGGTCTGGACTGGAAGTGGTTAAGCTTCAATTCATACCTCAAGGAAACTTTATATGGGATGTTCCATGTCAGCCTTAAAAAACCCAATGTAAGCAACGCTCCACTGTTTCTGTAACTCCCACAGTAGTGAATGGGAGCTATACATACAGTGTAGCACAATGATCTTTACTGTGAGAGCAGTGAGACTATAGAACTCTCTGCCTGAGGAGATGGTAATGGTGAATTCACTAAAAGAGTTAATTTGGAGCCTAAATGCATTCTTAGAGTATAATAATATTACAAGTTATAGTTACTAGATTTCTGGAAAAGGGTCATGGTTCCAGTGAGAATTTTTAATTAACGGATTTGAAGTCTGGAAGGAACTTCTTTTCCTAAGATAAGAAGAGAAATGGCTTCTACCTTTTTTTTTGTTTTGTTTTGTTTTTTTGCTTTACACCGGATCAGCCTCACAGAATAATAGACGGAAATGGAACAGTATATGCCTTTTTAGACTAAATTACAGAGGGAAAAAATGCCATGTTATACAATACTTGAGTGTAAATATTTTCAACAGCCAATACAACAGAATCAACATATGGTTACTAAAGTTTTAGCTGTAGATCAAAATCCGTTTTGCATGCTTTACTTGGTGGCAAAAAATACTTGTCATGCAAGATAACCTCCTAGGATAATATGATACAGAAAAGGTTCATCCAGGTGTAGTTGTAGTTTGACACATGCAAACATATAAAATGCAAGCTCAAACCCATCCACCTCCGAAGACAGCATTCTGTATGCATAGTAGACGAAAAACAAGGACATAGTTAAGAGCAGAGCTGACCTTTTTCTATGGAAGTTCAAATGTTAATGGAAGCAAGGAGTGATGAGATGGGGATGTTGTAGTAGTACTGTCCAGCCATCAGACATGCCCACAACTCAAGGATAATCAGTTAACTAAGATCACGATCATAAAAATAAGGTATGGATCATACTATGCTTACACACATGGGTTTCTTTATACTACTGGTATGAAAATCTTTTTTCAGATGCAAATATCCCTCATGAAATCCATGGCAGATATTCAAGGTTTACACTTGGATTTCTGACATAGACTTGCAGTCTGTGATGCCACAGATCTGAACACAGATTAATCTCATTCAGTGGGAATAAACAGCAAGGTATATGTGCTCAAGATTCTACATGGCATTTGCAGTACCCCAGATCTGGGTGTATCTGCAAATTGTTTGGGTGGTCCATCCCAGTATGAAGAGATACTGTATAGTTGGCAATGGGTAACCACCCTGTTCCTCCCCTCTTGGAAGGGGTGGGCTAGTTCTGCTTCCTGCCAAGATGGAGATTTCCAGTTGAGCTGGAGAAAGGAGAGGATGTGCCACCATACCTCTTTATCTGGTGCCAGAATCTGCACTTTAAGCTGCTACTGTAGACACAAGTCACAAGCTATATTTTGCTATCTCTTTTAAGTAAAGAGAGACCTTTGACATTCACTTCTGGCCTAATTCTTCAAACTACCCTTCCACTGAAACAATCTCCAGGGATTATCAGCCCGATGGAGTACACTGTGACACAACACCTCATCAGGGCCATTACTACTCCTACCCTCCACATCGGCTCCTCAGGGGCTCACTGCACATTCACGTCACTATGTGACATGTATGTATTTTTTTAATTTATTTTTTTTTTTCATGACCTGGCTTTTAGATCCACTTTGGAAAAAATCTGCACTGATTAAATATCCATGCTGATTTCCCATTGGCATGTGAGACTTGAAATGCACACTAAAATCCTCATGCAATTTCCATCATGTGTCTTTATGTAGAAAAATTAACACTGTAATTTACCAACAACAGAAATTAAGTAGGAGAATAATTTTGGATTTTACAGATTACTGTAGGATTTTATTTACTGTAGCAGAAAATAAATTTGTAGAATAATTTCCTATTTAATCTTCTTTATGAGCTAAAGGATTTTGAAATCATATTGTCAAATATTATATCATTATAATTACTAAAGTGAAACAAATAGTTTTCATTTGGTTGATAGTGAGGAAATCATTTGCATAAGTCTGGAAAGTAAATGCTCTTTAATGGACTTGACATTTTTTAAACTACACTTTCTCGACTTTAAATATGGTCCACTCATCATTTTAAGAAGGAGATTTGTGGAGTGTTAAATATTTTAGCATGGTTAAAGCACGCTTGTTAAGTGTTCTGCATATAATTCTAGACTTTGAATCGTTAATGAAGGCACAGAGCTTGGGGAATTGTATTCAGTACATTATGAATTTTAGCAGATACAAAATGTAAAATACAGAAAAATATTAATACAATATTAGTCAAAAAAATTACCAGAAATAAAACATGTATTATTATAAACAATGTCATACTTGTTTTAAAATTTCATAGCCAGATATACAGTAGTATTTATATGAATAAGTATAGCCTATTGTTTAAAGTAGTTTTCCAAGTTCAGCATGTGCAACAAGAGCTTCATAAGAGTCACATACAGTGCACTCGGAATGTCATCATATTTTTTTTCACATTTTGTTATTTTGTGCTTAAATAAAATAATAAAATAACCTGCACTCAGTACCCCATAATGACAAAGTAAAAACTAGGGATGAGCGATCTTTTGAAAAGTTTGTTTCGGTTCGGTGAACTTTCGTGAAATTCGGATTCGTACGAACCGAACCTAAAACGAACCTTGCTATAACGGCTGAATAATTGCAGCTACAATAGTGGGAGTCTGATAGGGTATAGTTTCGTTTAGTTGCAGTTGCTATTACAATGAAAAAAAGTTGAAAAAAGTGCAAAAATAGTCGTCGACAGCCAGGTCGACAACATTTGACAGCATTGAAGATGTCCGCTGGAGCAGTCCATGTCATGCCAGAGCACCAAAAACACACAGTAGATCATGGCACCAGCCCAAGAATAGGCTGCGTTGAAGTCTATGCGGTCTCAGTGACATCACAGGTCAGAAGACAGACAGGCGTACTCCAGCACTTGCATAGCACCCAGTCCAGTATAGTTGAGAAGAGACAATTGACGGAGGAGGAGGAGGCGGCAGCACTTGTATAGCACCCAGTCCAGTATAGTTGAGAAGAGACAATTGACGGAGGAGGAGAAGGCGGCACCACTTGTATAGCACCCAGTCCAGTATAGTTGAGAAGAGACAATTGACGGAGAAGCAGGAGGCGGCAGCACTTGTATAGCACCCAGTCCAGTATAGTTGAGAAGAGACAATTGACGGAGGAGGAGAAGGCGGCAGCACTTGTATAACACCCAGGCCAGTATAGTTTAGAAGAGACAATTGACGGAGAAGCAGGAGGCTGAAGCACTTGTATAGCACCCAGTCCAGTATAGTTGAGAAGAGACAATTGACGGAGGAGGAGGAGGCGGCAGCACTTGTATAGCACCCAGTCCAGTATAGTTGAGAAGAGACAATTGACGGAGAAGGAGGAGGTGGCAGCACTTGTATAGCACCCAGTCCAGTATAGTTCAGAAGAGACAAGTGACGGAGGAGGAGGAGGCGGCAGCACTTGTATAGCACCCAGTCCAGTATAGTTGAGAAGAGACAATTGACGGAGAAGCAGGAGGCGGCAGCACTTGTATAGCACCCAGTCCAGTATAGTTGAGAAGAGACAATTGACGGAGGAGTAGGCGGCAGCACTTGATAGCACCCAGGCCAGTATAGTTGAGAAGAGACAAGTTGAGGAGGCAGCTTCAGCAGCTCTTGATTGCACCCAGTATGTTTCCAAATAGACAATTGACGGTGGGGGCATTAGTAGGAGCAGTATTCTTTTGGACCCAGAAAGGCCTAGTACAGAGAACTGTAGTTGGAAGCTAAGAATATCCACGCTTGTAAAAATCAGTTTTTCAGTTTTTATACATGAGAGTTCAGCACAGGACAGTCAACCTTAAAAAAAACCCTGTAACATTACAGCTAGTCTAGTAGGATACGGATACGGTTAAATAGACAGCTAACCTCACCCACAGAATCCATGAGGTGAATAAAGGACATTTAAAAAGGCACAGATTCAAGAAGGCTTTACGCCAGTTCCATTATCCAAAAATACGTGTCCAATTTTCATGAAATGGACACCTCACTGGCACTCGCTTTACAAATTGACGCAACTACTCTGGTGTCAAACCTGTTGAATCTGGGCCTATGGCTGTTGGTGAGACATATATATATATCTTTGTTACACCAGTTTGATGTCCTAACCGAGTGCAGCACCCAACCCAATGGATGTATGCTTTTGTGTTTTTTTAGTGCTGTCACCAGCTGGCTTAAAGGGAACCTGTCATCTCGGAACCCCCCCCCCGAACTAGAGTAAGCGTCGTATAGTGTAAGTGATGCTGAATCCGAATATGTAAGCTTTATCTTCATACTCACTTCCATTCTGACGCTGTGCTCCCACAAACCTGCAGTAAAATGCACTCAGTGGACTCTGGTGCTCACTCACATAATGGAGAGGACTCAAAGAAGAGTCCACTGAGTGCATTTTACTGCAGGTTTGTGGGAGCACAGCGTCGGAATGGAAGTGAGTATGAAGATACAACTTACATATTCGGATTCAGCATCACTTACACTATACAACGCTTACTCTAGTTCAGGGGGTGTTTCGGAGATGACAGGTTCCCTTTAAAGGATAAGTCCGGGCAATTTATAAGTTTCTGGTTCAAGTAAGGGCACAGAAAGTTATTAATTGCCTGGACTTATCTTTTAAAGTAGGTAGGGGAAAAACCCCTGATGGGGTATGGGAGTGACCTTCCCGCCCTCTCTTTGGTAACTCCCAAAAAACCTCATCCTATGGGTACCTTCACATGTGGCTGCGGGTCTGCTGAGTAAAATCCACAGGGCATTTTTATACCGTTCACCAAACGGCGTTCAGTACTATGGTGCCGTCCGGACATACGCAGTTCTGCGCTGAACTGGGTATTTGCGTCCAGCCCCATAGTACTGAAGGTGGCATAAAATCAGCCAGTTTTTTTATATCACAGTTGAAGGACAGCAGCCTCCGTGATATATACCCCATAGACAGCCTTATTCCACGCGTGACTGCATGAGAGGCGTGAAATCATTCGCACAGAGAAGAACCCCATCGGGATTTGCGGTGCGAGATTTTACTACTCTCATGATATCAACAAAATACCTCAAGAACAGTTAGTACCCGCTCACAAAACGGTGAGTAGTGTTCCTTGGCACGGGTGCCAGGGATAGAACCCCACGGCTATAGTTCACAAAAGGTGAAATCCCCACTTTGTGAAGCATAGTCGTGGGGATTATTTTAGGGATGGTACTGTTCTTGGGGTATGGGTTGGACGGTGCACCGGTGTGAGGCCAACACACCATGGGCATTAAATTTGGAGATGGGGTTCTGTTTATTTAAATGTATCCGAATTAAGTAGGGAATTTTTAAGGTGATTTTGTTTAATTTGGGGTCTAAGGGGGGAACATTACTTAATAAGTTAAATTACGGATTTTTACGTTGGGCACATATTTGGGATATTAAGGTCAGTTTCTTGGACACACGGATTGCCATGCAAGACGGGTGACTGATGACTTGTCATTCACATCAGGCAGGGGGGTGGTATAATCCGATGTAATCCAGGCAAGATTCATCTTTATAAAAGTCAGCATCTCAACACTGTGGCAAGAGAGCCTCGTTCTTTGCGGTGTTAGGATTTTACCCGCCACACTGAACACCCTCTCTGATGCAACACTACTGGCTGGGCAGGACAGCAGAGCCAAAGAAAATTCTGCCAGTTGAGGCCAAATGTCCAGTTTCTCTGCCCAGTACTGCACGGGGTCGGTGACACTTTGGGGCAGGGTACATTCCAGGTAGGCAGTGACCTGGTGGGTGAGCTCATGCTGGTCCACGCCATGAGTCCGGTGTTGTGTCCCCTCTTCAGCAGCTGGCTGCATGAAATCGCTCATCAGTGATTGGAGGCTGTAGCGACTTCTCACGCCTCCACTAGTGGTGGTGGTAGTGGAGCGCGCTGGTTCCCCCTGAGCGGATGTTGTCTGGGAACCTGGCTGGTCTCGCTGGAAGGTTGAGACCAACTGACTGGTGAGTAGGTCCCGGTAGTACCCCAGTTTTGCCTCCCTCTCTGATGGCGGAAAAAATTCAGCCATTTTGCGGCGGAAGCGAGGGTCCACCAGGGTGGCCAGCCAGTATTGGTCCCTCTGGCGGATGTCCACAACCTCAGACACTCCTCAGACACTCCCGCAGGCACCTTGCCATCTGCACCAAGGACAATGAGCGCCTCTCCTCTCCACTGTCCTCGGTATAGTTCCAGGGTCTGCTGGGGTCTTCCTCCGCTTCCTCTAAAACCTCATCCTCCATCTACTTCTGTAATTGAGAGGCAGAGAAGCCAGGTGGCGGTGTGTGGAATGGCTGGGCGTAGACATCTTCCTCCTCCTCACCCTCCATCTGCACTTCATCCATCTCTGGGCTCAAGGCGATGTTCAGCCTTGGAGTGGTGGCCTGGGAATCCTCGCTGATGATGCTTTTCAGCGCACTTTCCAAAACATGGACGAGTGGGATGATGTCATTGATCCCATAGTCCTGCCTGCTCACAAACAAAGTCACGTCCTCAAAAGGGATCAACAATTGGCAGACTTCACGCATCATCTGCCAGTGTGTGACTTGGAAGTCGCAGTGTGGCGTGAAGCTGCCTGATTGGCCCATGAGGTAGTCTGTAACGGCTGACCTTTGCTCGTATAGGCGGTCCAGCATATGGAGGGCAGAA
This sequence comes from Rhinella marina, assembly GCA_900303285.1. Taxonomy (NCBI): domain Eukaryota; kingdom Metazoa; phylum Chordata; class Amphibia; order Anura; family Bufonidae; genus Rhinella; species Rhinella marina. The sequence continues at coordinate 44,319 of ONZH01009234.1, read as the reverse complement.
TTCCAGCGTGTTGGCACGTCGCAGATTAGCCGTTGTTGGGGCAGACTGCGCTGTCTCTGGATCCTGAGTAGGGTGTTCCTTGCAGTGTAGGAGTGGCTGAAGTGTTTGCACACTCTGCGTGACATCCTCATAAGGTCTTGTAGTGCAGGAAATGATCTAAGAAACCTGTGCACTATGAGGTTTATCACATGTGCCATACAAGGTGTATGACTCAGCCTTCCCTGCTGCACTGCAGAGACAATGTTCCTCCCATTGTCTGCTACCACACTTCCCACCGTCAGTTGACGTGGTGTCAGCCATTGATTGATCTCCTCCCTGATGGTATGGAGGAGCTCCTGCCCACTGTGGCTCCGTTCACCCAGGCTCACCAAGTGGAGGACAGCCTGAGAGCGCTGGGCCTGACATCGGTGGTAAGACACCGGGGCAGGTTGGACTGCTGTCAAAGCGGCAGATGGTTGCAAGGTGGTGGAGGCAGAACTTCTGCTTCCCGCTGCTGGCCCCCTAAAGCACCGTGGAGGTGACAGTGGCAAGAATGGGCCAACTTCCTGATGGTCTTCTGGGAGGATGTTGACCCAATGGGCAGTAACAGACATGTACTGCCCTTGGCCATAATTTGAGGACCAGACATCAGCACTCAGGTGCACGGTCTTGGACACCGAGAGTCCCAATAAGTCGCCCACCTTTTTCTGCACATAACTGTGCAGTGATGGGACTGCTTTGCCAGAGATGTAGTGGCGGCTGGGGACTCGCCATCTGGGGTGCGCACACGCCATGAAATCCCTGAAAGGCTGGGAGTCCACAAGGTTAAAGGGCAGGGACTGAAGCACCAGAAGCTTAACCAGGTGTCCGGTCAGTTTCTGGGCCATGGGATGGCTGCTGGAATACACCTGACGTCTGCCCATGGACTCAGTCACAGATTGCTGCCTCATTAGCGGTGTACATGGCAGTGACACTGTGCTGGTGCTGGCACCTGAGGCTGACGAGCCCTGAGTTGCACTGAGAGGATGCTGCATGATGGGATCTGCAGTGTATGGTGCATCCTGACAGGAGGTGGTATTAGGGTCACAGTTCTTCCAGGCCTGTTGGTGTTGCCTTTCCATGTGCTTTCGCATGGATGTTGTCCCGAGATTATCACCCCTGCCACGACTGACCCTCTTATTGCACAGCAGGCACAAAGCGATGTGCTTATCTTTCCCCAGGCGGAAGAACTGCCAGACGACAGAGGACCGTGGTTTGCTGACAGCCACGGGGGGTCTTGCTGGCTGTTGACTGCCACTGCTGCCTGAGGGTGCCCTCTCAGGACCAAGGCTTTGAGAGGGTGATCTCTGCCTGGTAGCTTGGCTTCTACCCCTCCCTCTTGTGCCTCGGTTCCTTGAAACAGTGGGATGTTGCTGCGTCGGTGGCACCTCTATTTCCTCCCCTGATGATGAGGATGATGCTGCTTGAGGGTGCCACGTCCGATCAGCGACATCGTCATCAAACTCAGCACCACTGCTACTTTCCTCCGGTGGCTGGGACAGAATATCAGGTGTGGCACTGGATGCCCCTCCCTGGCTCTGTTGACTGCTTACAGCCAACACCTCCTCTGGAGTCTCACTACGTTCCACCCGCTGACTTTGTTGGACTTCCTCCTCCTCCTTCTTATCACTAAAAAGTGGTAGAGACTCCAAGGGCAGATCAAGGTTTCCCAAGAGTTCCCTGGCAGAAGATGCCCCAAAGGTGAGTGGCATTCTAATAACAGGGGATTACTAATATACACTCACCGGCCACTTTATTAGGTACACCATGCTAGTAACGGGTTGGACCCCCTTTTGCCTTCAGAACTGCCTCAATTCTTCGTGGCATAGATTCAACAAGGTGCTGGAAGCATTCCTCAGAGATTTTGGTCCATATTGACATGATGGCATCACACAGTTGCCGCAGATTTGTCGGCTGCACATCCATGATGCGAATCTCCCGTTCCACCACATCCCAAAGATGCTCTATTGGATTGAGATCTGGTGACTGTGGAGGCCATTTGAGTACAGTGAACTCATTGTCATGTTCAAGAAACCAGTCTGAGATGATTCCAGCTTTATGACATGGCGCATTATCCTGCTGAAAGTAGCCATCAGATGTTGGGTACATTGTGGTCATAAAGGGATGGACATGGTCAGCAACAATACTCAGGTAGGCTGTGGCGTTGCAACGATGCTCAATTGGTACCAAGGGGCCCAAAGAGTGCCAAGAAAATATTCCCCACACCATGACACCACCACCACCGGCTTGAACCGTTGATACAAGGCAGGATGGATCCATGCTTTCATGTTGTTGACGCCAAATTCTGACCCTACCATCCGAATGTCGCAGCAGAAATCAAGACTCATCAGACCAGGCAACGTTTTTCCAATCTTCTACTGTCCAATTTCGATGAGCTTGTGCAAATTGTAGCCTCAGTTTCCTGTTCTTAGCTGAAAGGAGTGGCACCCGGTGTGGTCTTCTGCTGCTGTAGCCCATCTGCCTCAAAGTTCGACGTACTGTGCGTTCAGAGATGCTCTTCTGCCTACCTTGGTTGTAACGGGTGGCAATTTGAGTCACTGTTGCCTTTCTATCAGCTCGAACCAGTCTGCCCATTCTCCTCTGACGTCTGGCATCAACAAGGCATTTCCGCCCACAGAACTGCCGCTCACTGGATGTTTTTTCTTTTTCGGACCATTCTCTGTAAACCCTAGAGATGGTTGTGCGTGAAAATCCCAGTAGATCAGCAGTTTCTGAAATACTCAGACCAGCCCTTCTGGCACCAACAACCATGCCACGTTCAAAGGCACTCAAATCACCTTTCTTCCCCATACTGATGCTCGGTTTGAACTGCAGGAGATTGTCTTAACCATGTCTACATGCCTAAATGCACTGAGTTGCCGCCATGTGATTGGCTGATTAGAAATTAAGTGTTAACGAGCAGTTGGACAGGTGTACCTAATAAAGTGGCCGGTGAGTGTAGATAAGAGATATCCTCTATGCTTTTACATATCTATTTTACTCTGCCTTTTATTTATTTAATGTTCCACACCCTTTTTTCCTACAAAAGCGGAGGACACACCCCCAACACACCCCTCTTTCCCCATGCGCCAAAACAACCCCCCATTCTATAAAGTGTGTGATTGTCTGTGTAACATGTAATATTGTCCTGACGAAGAGGGAAGCATAATACCCTCGAAACGCGTTGACGATAACTTTAATAAATATAGCACTCTTTACTAACTGAGAGAGTGATAGTCCATCTTTAAAGACAGCGCCGGCTACAGTGCGATCCAACCATCCTTCCTTAACATAATAACAGGGGACGGGGCAGAGGACTCTCACTGACCGTCCCATGTAAGGGTGGTGTCGGATGATCCAGCGGATGCTTGACTCCTCGTTTGGGAGCTTTGGGAGGTGGAACTGGAGGATTGGGTAAGCCAATCTAGAACTGCTGGCTGTGTGGTTCTTACATGACCAGTGGGCGTCAGGGGTAGCTGCACCCTGCTGCCACGCCTGTTACCCCGGCTGCCACCAGGCCTGGTGCTGCCACTTCTCCTACCCTCACCGCTTGCTGTTGCACTCCTTGCCTGGGAAGTGCTGGAAGTAGGACACTTGGACATATTTTTATTTGGGTGGGGGAAAATTAAATGAAGTATTTTTTTATAGTTTTTTTAACTTTATTTTTTATAACTTTTTTTTAACTTTTTTTAACTTTTTTTATAACTTTTTTTAACTTTTTTTTAAAACTTTGTTTATAACTTTTTTTTGGAGTTTTTTTGTAACTTTTTTTGTTGCGGCTAAACGGGGTTGACGGCACCCAGCTGAGCAGCAACGTGTAGCGTGTACGGTCACGGAACAGGAATGCTACCTGTCCTGACTCTTTTCTCTCAGTATTTCTTTTTTTATCACCATATCTCTCCCTAGATCTCACAATTTTTTTTATTTTTATGACTTTCTCTCCCTACCTCTACCTATCTCTTGCTTTCTCAGCCTCTTTCCCTATCTATCACCTTATCTTCTATATCTAGCTTTCTCTTCCTCTCTCCTGCTTCTCTCACTAACCCTTGGCTATCTATCTATCTATCTATCTACCTATCTATCTATATCTTTTCTCTGTCTATCTAATCTGCAGCTCCTCTCCCTTTGAAGTCTTTAGACGCACTGACAAGATGTCGGCGCGCTCAGGCACTTTAGGGGCTGTGGGGTGACGTCAGAATTTTTTTTTTTTCACAGAAAACCAGGATACAAGGGATTATAGGAGCAATAATCCCTTGTATCCTGGTCTATTCTGTGAAAAAATTTCAGTTTTGCGTTACCGGTTTTTCTTTTTACCAGATTCGTTACGAACTTTTTGCAAAGTTCGTAACGAATCTGGTTCGTTACGGTTTGGTTCGCTCATCCCTAGTAAAAACATAATGTTTGAAATCTTTGCTATTTTTTTAAAAAAGGAAAAACTAACTCCTTTATTCAGTACAAAGCACTATTGGCAGTGATTATGGCCTCCAGTCTTCTTGGGTATGTTGCCACATAATTTGCACTCCTGGATTTGGGGATCTTTTGCCACTCTTCTCTGCAGATCCTCTCAAGCTCTTTCAAGTTGGAAGGGAACCATCAGTGGACAGTCATTTTCAGGTCTCTCCAGAGATGTTTGGGTTTAATTCAAGGCTCTGGCTGGGTCATTCAAAGACATTCATAGAGTTGTCCCTAAGACACTTCTGTGTTGTCTTGGCTGATTCAGGTTTTCATTAAACTATCTCTGTACTTTGCTCCATTTAGTTTGTCCTGAATGCTGACCAGTCTCCCTTTCCCAGCCACCGGATAACACACCCACAGCATGACCCTGCCACCTTCATGCTTAATTGTAGGGATGGTATTGAGCAGGTTATTAGCAGTGCCTAGTTTTCTCCAGACATTGCTTAAAATTGAGGTCAAAAAGTTAAATTTTGGTCTTATCAGACCAGAGTCTTTTAGGTGCTTTTTTGCAAATTTCAGACAGGCTTTCTTGTGTCTTTTACTGAGGAGATATGTTAACCTAGCTCCCCGTTCCTGTAATTCTGTGGCTGCATGCAGGTATGGGCACCGGGTTTCCACACTCCTCCCTGCTGCTGCACACCATGCTAACAGGTTCGGGTAGCGGGGTTCTTAGCTGTTTTTTGTGCTTCCGCTGATAGCATCCCCTTCCTGCCGCTGAGCAGAGCTCGGGCTCTGGCTCAGAGTTCCTTGTGTCCATATAGGATTTGTGCAGGCATGTCTCTCCTCCTTATGTGAGACAACACGTGCACTCTTCCTATTTTCCTCAACCTATGGCTGGTCTGCAGAAAGTATTTAAAGGTGTCTCCTTCTACAGGAATACACCTGGAACTTTGGTTACCTAGTCTAGTCTAGTTCTTGTTTAGTGAAGGTGTTTCTGTGATTTTCACCATTACTGTGTACGGACCTTGCATCTTTTTTAACGGACTCTGCCTGTCTGCCGCTTCCCCCTGACCTTGTACCTCATTTATGGACCTTGTTATATTGCCACCTGCCCTGACTTTGAACCTCGTTTATAGACTACGCCATACTGCCGCCAGCCCTGTCCTTGGACCTTGTACTCTGACCTTGCCTTACCACGTCCTGATTTGGCCTCCCAGCACCCTCTTGGTGTACCATACCATCTGGAGGTCAGTCCAGTGGGTCCACACCCAGGTTACGTTTCCTAATGTTCAAGACTCCTCCTTGGTCAGTAGGACAGTGGGTTTGCACCCACTGATCATTGCACAATGTTTTTTTCTGAACATTTTGCTATAAAGCCCAGATTGGTGGAGTGTTGCAGTGATGGTTGACCTTATGGACATTGCTACCATCTGCACAGAGGACCTTTAGAACTCACCCAGACTGACCATTGCTTACTTAGTTACCTCACTTATCAAGATCTTTCTCCTGAAATTACTTAGTTTGGTGGTCAGTTCTTGAAGAGTCCTGCTTGTTTCAAAAATCTTCCATTTAAGAATTTTGGAAGCCACAGTGTTCTTGGGAACTTTTAGTGCAGAATAATTGTTTGTTTCTTTCTCCAGATCTGTGCCTCCACATAACCCTGTTCTTCAGGTATTTTTCTTTCCTTATTATGGCTTTTTTTGTCTCTTATGTGCAATTGTTATGTGTTGTTACATAGACATGGATGTATCTTTTCAAATCATGCTCTATCAACTGAATACTGTATACCATAGCTGAACATCACTCAAGCTGTAGAAACCACTCAGAGATTATCAAGAAAAATGTATGTTTGTGCAGAGCTAAATTTTGAAGTGTCATAGCAAATGGTGCAGATTGGTGCAGGAAAAGTTGTTTTTTATTTTATTTTAGCACAAGGCTGCAACATACCAAAATGTAAAAAAGTGAAAGACGTTTGAAGACTTCCCAAATACATAGTAAGTGGGTGCCTAGGTGCCCATGACCATGTCAATATCCAGAACAAAAACACAGCACTGATTTTATTGTGTTGCTCCACTTAGATAATGCAAGGAAAGCAGGGAAGACTAGTTGCTTTGAAGTTGATGCTTTGGTGCCCGCTGTCTTTGCCCTCCTTTCTCCCCTGCAGCAAGTTCTAAATTTGTGAACATCTGCCTATATTCTGCTTATGGCAATAAAGTGAAGATTTCTTAGCATCACAAACTGAGTGCTTATCCACTTCATCTACTTAAATTTCTGAACAAGTGAGCAGAACTTTAATTAAAAAAAAAGAATGCAAATATTTCAGTATTTCTGAAACAAGTGTAAAATAGAGTAACAGAATGCCATGTTTGGAAAACTGATTCAAAATGAAAATACAAGGTTGGATGTGCAAATCAGAGTTCCAGAGGATTCGTTGGTAGGCATGGGCTTTCACATGGATTCATTTTACAGAATGTATTCACAAAGACTGTATATTTAAATATTACACTGTACTGTATGTACAATGGTAACATATTAGTATAGGATGCAGATGGACATGAAGGTACTATGTATAAATTCATGTTAGGTTCTCAGAATCATTTCCCTATTCTGATCCTGCTTAAAGAGTTTTTGCAAGAATGGTGTTTTTTTACAACCCTCCACACTTGGCTGGACCTGTAAAGGAAACTTACTTTCATGCTTCTCAGCACTGGCTCCCCACTCTTCTCCTCCAGACTTTTGATGCTCCTTTGGACTTCCTGACTGAAATTATCTGGTTTGACATTGCTGCAGTCAATCACTGACCGCGATGATGACTGGATCCCCTTGCATCATCTGACCATTTGTCATGGCGTTAGGGGAGCTGGTCACCACTGTCGCCAGTGATTGGCTGCAGGCAAACCAAATGTGTTCAGCTAGGGACCCCAGCAGAGCATTGCATGCCTGGAAGAAAATGAGCAGGGACCCAGCTCAGGGAAGCCAGTAAGTAAGCTTACCTTTAAAGGTTTGGCCAAGTGCTGGGGGTTGTCAACTCTCTCCCTCCCCACACCCACCTTCATAACTCTTAAATACAATGTATTGAAGGGCATAATTATATCACTTATTAATACAAGTGATATGCAACACACAAACTCTCTCTTTCTGCAAAATAATTGGAGAAAAGGTAACCAGAAAGAAAATGCAATGCACTGTTTGCCAACCTACTTTTTGTATTATTCCATTTTAATTTTCATTATACAGATGAAAGTGCAACAATGTCAAACCATACATCTTTAAATGGGCTTTAACATATTTTTTGTTGCATTTACAGAAATAATTACTGTAAAAAGTTGACATCTATGATTTTAATTAACAATATATGTTCTACTCCAATGGTTATGAAAAGCAGTATACAGGGAGCAAATTAGTTCTTATTTTAGAGATTGTTAACTGCAGAATTCTACTTACATCCCAGCATGGCACAGTGTGGAGCATTGATTGGTCAGTATTCTTGAGCTGGAACAATATCCTTCTAGTGTAATTTATTAAAGGTCAAGGGATAGCTCAACTGCAATAACTTACAATTGTCAATTTATACTGCCTATCACATGGTTCAGCCACCGTGCATATATAATTAGAGACAGTGCAATTAGCATTTCCTGTACCAAAACCATGTGAAAATATAAAAAATTAAATAATAAAAAAAATACAATTGTGGACCTAAATTACATTATTATAACATATATCTAGTAGATTTAATAGAAATTATTCTTCATTCTATGGAATTGATACACTGCCATAATATTAGTGAAAAAAATTATACCCTGCTTACCTTTAATTCTTCCTGAAATCTCATCTCTACTAATTTTGCTGCTTTCCGATCCTCAATCTCAACTTTCCATTTTTCAGCAACTATCCTTGCTTTTTCTTTGGCCATAGCATCTCGAAACTTCTTTTCAATTTCTGCCTCTTTCTGCTTCCTTTGTAAAATGATATTATTGTTAAATACATAAATAATCAAACAAACCACATTAAACCTTTGTTCACATCATGTTTGGGAAATTGACCTAAATGTTGTGTAGAAACATATGCAAGTACAGCCATGTTCAAAGCCACCTATTTAGTGACCCCTTAAGAAAAGGTGCAACTATAGGATGAAGAGGTTGAAGTCATAGATGGGAAAACCAAGGAAGGCAAAAGTTAGATGGTGGGCAGAAGTAGGGTTAGCCTTCTTGGTACCAAAGAGAAGAATGTTTTTAATACCATTTTTTTTTTAAATTTAAACTTATGTTACTTATGACCACAAAATAGGGTATTCATTCTAGGTGCTTAAAAGGGGTATTACTGCTGCCTGTATGTGGGATGAAAATGGGATACAATAATTTAGTGAGACATAAAGGGGCAACTATCACTGTGTGAAGCACGTTAGTGAGGGGCACTATTACTATCTAGGCCACTATTACTGTTTGGTTGGAAGAAGTCACCATTGTGGTCTGGGCCATATAGACAGGAAAAGTTTGTAATCAGACCTGTCACTTGTGAAACAAAAAACAATTTCTCTTAATATATATTAACATGTAGCAGTTATTTTATTTTTTTGCCACAGCTACCAACAATTTTTTTCAAAATACCATAGATGTGCCACAATTCTGCAAAAGTAGTCAAAGCAGTAAATTGTGACATGACGGCTACATCTGAATTAGAGATGAGAAAAATGATTTGTCCAATCAGCAGGGCTTCTTCTTTTAAAGCAACACTACTTTCATATTTCACTATCACTTGTTAGAGCCCAGCTTTGTTATATATTTTGCATTGGGACCAATGCTTCAAATTATACCTTTATGCTAAAGCCATATTAGGGTTATCTGTTAAAGTCAATGGCTACCATATCCAGATCTAAAGCTACTGAAGGATGCTCCTTTAGCATACACTTACCCCATAGGACTCTACATAATGTACTATGTGAGAGGATTTTTTTTTGTATCCACAAATTTATCACACAAATATAATGCAAACATATCTGAATAATATGTGAATATATGTGAATAAGGCTATCGTGTACTAGGCTTAAATAAACCCAGTCATGCTTAATAAGGTAATGAAATTAACACAAATTCATTTTAGCATAAAATGCACCTTTCATAAGATGCCTAAATCAAAGTCAAAGTTTAGAAGGGCTATATTTAGCTATTACTTTTTTACCTAAGTAATACATTATTACTAATACATTAATACTTTATTTACCTAAGTAGTCAGGTAGAAGGAAATTTCTGCCAGTGTATAGAGTCTGTATATAGGCAGAGATTCCTTCAAACTACTTCCAAAACCAATTCCATGACAAGCAGCAAAGTCATACTTAAAGTCATAGACTCTGATTTATGAAGATCTACATGTTCTATGCTGGTCTTGATGGGTCACGTGACACTAGAGGAGGCATTCAATTTATGATGAGACACAGGGCTCATCATATATTAAATGCCTGCTCTGGCAACTCATGGCCTATCAAGACCACTACTCCAAGTCATAGGTAATATAGATTTCAGTCATCAATTACACCAGATTTTTTTGGTGAATCATGATAAATGTGCCATGGCCTATGGTCCCACATCACCTGCCCTTGCCAGTCCCCCTTTTCAGAAACCGGCAAGGGTGGCATAAAACTCCAGTTGTGGTTAGATTTAGCCAGAATGGTTCCAGAACGGGCCATTTACCCCCTTCCTGACCAGACCTAATTTTGCAAATCTGACATGTCACTTCATGTGGTAATAACTATGGAGTGCTTTTATTTTTCCAAGCCATTCAGAGACTGTTTTCTCGTGACACATTGTACTTCATGTTAATGGTAAATTTAAGACAATATGTTCTACCTTTATTTATAAAAAAAAATCCAAACGTTAATAAAAATTTTTAAAAAATCACTGTTTTCTAAATTTGAATTTCTCTGCTTTTAAGACAGATAGTGTTGCCTCATAAAATATTCATTAATAAACATTCCCCATATGTCTACTTTATGTTGGCATCATTTTGGTAGTGTAATTTTATTTTTTTAGGATGTTAGAAGGTTTAGAATTTTAGAAGCAATTTTTGAAATTTTCAAGAAAATGTCCCAAATCAACTTTTTTAAGGACCAGTTCAGTTCTGAAGTCACTTTGAGGAGCTCATATAATAGAAACCACCAATAAATGACCCCATGTTAGAAACTGCACCCCTCAAACTATCAAACTGGTTTTAAAAAATGTTGTTAACCCTTTAAGTATTCCACAGGAATTGAAGCAAACTAGATGTGAAATTTCAAAATGCCATTGTTTTTGAAGATTTTCTATTTTAATATTTTTTTTCCTGTAACACATCAAGGGTTAACAACAAAACAAACATCAATATTTATTACCCTGATTCTGCTGTTTTCAGAAACACCCAACATGTAGCCGTATACAGCTGTATGGGGACATGGCAGGGCACAGAAATCAGAGCGCCGTATAGTTTTTGAAGGGAAAATTTTGTTGGAATGGCTTTTGGGCGGCATATTGCATTTGAAGAGACCCTGAGGTACCCCCACAGTGAAAACCCCCAAAAAGTGACAACACTCTGTAAACTACACCACCCAGGGAATTTTTAAGTGATGTAGCGAGCACTTGACCCTACAGGCATTTCATAGAATGTATAACCCTTGGATGTGAAAATTAAAAATTACACTGACAAATGTAAGGTTATGCAAATAGGAAGGAATAATGCAAGTAACCATTACATACTAAATGGTAAAACTGGGTAACACTGACAAGGAAAAGGACCTAGAAATTTTAGTGAACAGCAAACTAAGCTGCATAAACCAGTGTCAGACAGCTGCTTCCAAAGGCCAGTAAGATAATGGGTTGCATTAAAAGGGGCTTAGATGTCTGTGATTAGGCATAGCAGAGCTGGAGAGGGTTCAGAGGTGGGCAACTAAAGTAATAACTGGAATGGGTGGACTACAGTACCCAGAAAGATGATCAAAATTAGGGTTATTTACTTTGGAAAAAAGACGACTGAGGGGAGATCTAATAACTATGTATAAATATATCAGGGGTCAGTACAGAGATCTCTCCCATGATCTATTTATCCCCAGGACTGTGATGAGGGGATATCCTCTGTGTCTGGAGGAAAGAAGGTTTGTACACAAATATAGAAGAGGATTCTTTTCGGTAAGAGCAGTGAGAACTTGGAACTCTCTGCCTGAGGAGGTGGTGATGGTAAGTTCTCTAAAAGAGTTCAAGAGGGGCCTGGATGTATTTCTGGATTGTAACAGGCTATAGTTACTAGAGATGGGTCGTTGATCCAGGGAGTATTTCTGATTGCCTGATTGGAGTCAGAAAATAATTTTTTCCCCTAAAGTGGGGAAAATTGGCTTCTACCTCACAGGGTTTTTTTGCCTTCCTCTGGATCAACTTGCAGGATAACAGGCTGAACTGAAAGGACAGATGTCTTTTTTCAGCCCTGTAAACTATGTTACTATGTTTATTAACTATGTTACTTTTTTTTTTTTTTTACAAGAAAATGGTTCCTTAGGATCAAAATTTTTTTTTCACGGAAGATAACAGGAGGATGTCCCCTCTCAATTTGCTACCCATTTTCCCCTGAATACAAAAATACCCCAATTGTGGTCGTTAACTGTTATTTGGGGATATGCCAGTGCTCAGAAGGGAAGGCGCGGCATTTGGATTTTCTAACATGGAATTTTCTGTCATGTTTTTAAGAACAAGAACTTTTTTTTTTTTTGACTGAGTTGCGTGAGGACTTATTTTTGCGGGACAAGCTGTGATTTTTATTGGCACCATTTTGGGTACATTTGGCTTTCTAATGGCTTTTTATCACATTTTTTGGGAGGAAAAGTCACAAAAAAATGCTGTTTGGTGTCATTTTTCTATATTTTTTTTACACAGTTCACTTGATGGGGTAGATCATGTGATAGTTTTATAGATCTGGTTGTTACGGATGCAACAATACCAAATATGTGTAGTTTTTTTGTTTGTTTTTTTACGTTTTACTCAATAACATCATTTTTAGAAAAAAATCATGTTTTTGTGTTGCCATTTTCTTAGAGCCATATATTTTAAATTTTTCTGGCTATGGTCCTGTTGAGGGATTGTTTATTGCGGGATGAGGTGACATTTTTATTGATACAGACGATTTTGGGGTACATACAACTTTTTGATTGATTGATATTATGTTTTTTGGGAGGTGAGGGGACTAAAAAAAGCTGTTTTGGCAAAATTTTTATTTGTTTTTTTATGCGGTTCACTTGATTGGGTAGATCATGTGATTTTTTTGTAGAGCCAATTGTTATGGACACAACTATACCAACTATGTCTATTTTTATTTATTTTTTATTTTTTACACAATAAGAGCATTTTTAGAAAAAAAATCATGATTTTTTTAGAGCCATATTTTTTTCATTGTGTCTTGCTCATTTTTTGTGAGATGAGGTGATGTTTTTATTATTACCATTTTGGGGTACATCCAACTTTTGGATTGATTGATATTATGTTTTTTGGGAGGTCAGGTAGCTAAAAAATCTGTTTAACCCCTTAGTGACGAGTGACGTACTATGTACGTCATGATATGGTGTTAGTTACCGCATCACGACGTGCACAGTACGTCATGAGCTCCAAGTGTCACCGCAAGTACACTTGCGGTGACACTTGCTTGTAAACTGGTGTAACGGACAGCAGAGCTGTCTGTGCACACAGCAGGGGACGAATCACAGTGGTCCCTGCCTTAGAACCCCTGTGATTGGTCAGTCAGATTTGACTGACCAATCACTGAGTTCAGCAGCGCAGCTCCGATGTCCTTGAGGACAGTGGGACTGCACTGCTATGTTTTAATTTTTCAGGATGGCCGAGCGGACCCGCCCGCCACCTGCCGCCGCACATAAGTAATTAAACCTCCCCCATTCATTGCCCCCCAATTTCAGGATGGCCAAGTGGCATTAGATTGTCAGCTATAACATACAGCTGACAATCTAATGTAACAGCCAACATCGCTGCTGGCAGTGATGTCGGCCGGTTAACCCCTTCCAGCCCATCGGGCTCTGCGGTGCGCTGGCAGCGCACCGATGGTGTGGCCAGAAGAGAGGGAGGGAGCTTCCTCCTCCTCCCATCGGGAAGCTGCTCTGCTGTGGCAGTGTCCCGATGGTTAGCATGGCAACCGGATGCCATCCGGATTGCCATGGTATATCAAGCCTGACCAGGCTCCTGCTAAAGGCTTAGAATTTTAGAAGCAATTCTTAAAATTTTTAAGAAATTTTCCAAAACCATTTTTTTAAGGACCAGTTCAGTTCTGAAGTCAGTTTGTGGGGCTAACATAACAGAAACCACCATAAATTACCCCATTTTAGAAACTACACCCCTCAAGGTTTTCAAAACTGATTTTACAAACGTTGTTAACCCTTTATGTATTCCACAAGATTTAAAGGAATATGGAGATGACATTTCAAAATTTCACTTTTTTGGCACGTTTTCCATTTTAATCCATTTTTTCCTGTAACACATCAAGGGTTAATAGCCAAACAAAACTCAAAAACTATTACTCTGATTCTGCGATTTACAGAAACACCCCACATGTGGTAGTAAACTACGGTATGGCCACACGGCAGGGCGCAGAAGAAAAGGTGCGCCAGATGGTTTTTGGAGGGCAAATTTTGCTGGACTGGTTTTTAGACACCATGTCCCATTTGAGGCCTCCCTAAAGCTCCCTACAGTAGAAACAACCAAAAAGTGCCCATATTGTGGAAACTACGGGATAAGGTGACAGTGTTATTGATACTATTTTGGGGTACATATGATTTTTGATCACTTTATATGACACTTTTTGTTAGGCAAAGTAACCAAAAATGGATGTTCTGGCACAGTTTTTATTTTTTATTTTGTACAGTGTTCATCTAACAGGTTAGGTCATGTGATATTTTTGTAGAGCAGGTTGTTACGGACGTGGCGATACCTAGCATGTATAGTTTTTTTAATTTATTTAAGTTTTACACAATAATATAATTTTTGAAACAAAAAAAATCATGTTTTAGTCTCTCCATTGTCTGAGAGATGTAGTTTTTTTATTTTTTGGGCGATTGTCTCAGGTAGGGGCTCATTTTTTTGCGGGAAGAGGTGACGGTTAGATTGGTACTATTTTGGGGGGCATATGCCTTTTTGATCGCTTGGTATTACATTTTTTGTGATGTAAAGTGACAAAAAATGGCTTTTTTGACTCAGTTTTTATTTTAATTTTTTTTACTGTGTTTACCTTAGGGGTTAGGTCATGTGATATTTTTGTAGAGCAGGTTGTAACGGACGTGGTGATACCTAACATGTATAGTTTTTTTTAATTTATTTAAGTTTTACACAATAATATAATTTTTGAAACAAAAAAAATCATGTTTTAGTCTCTCCATTGTCTGAGAGCTGTAGTTTTTTTATTTTTTGGGCGATTATCTCAGGTAGGAGCTCATTTTTTGCGGGAAGAGGTGACGGTTAGATTGGTACTATTTTGGGGGGGCATATGCCTTTTTGATCACTTGGTGTTACATTTTTTGTGATGTAAAGTGACAAAAATGGCTTTTTTGACAGTTTTTATTTTTATTTTTTTACGGTGCTCACCGGAGGGGTCGGGACATGTGATATTTTTGTAGAGTGGGTTGTTGCGAATGTGGCGATACCTAACATGCTTGGGGTATTTTTTTTATTTTTTTACCAATTTCAAATTTGAGTATTGGGGGAAAAATATGATTTTTTTAAACTTTTGCTTTTTCCTTTTTTTTTAATTTTTTTACACTTTTTTTTTGGACTCAAACCCACTTGGTTCTTGAAGATCCAGTGGGTCTGATTGTTCTATAATACACTACAGTACACTGTATAGTGTACTGCAGTGTATTTTCACACAGGCTAAGCCTTGTCAGGCTCCTGCCTTTAGCAGGAGCCTGATGAGGCTTAGCTTACACCATGGCAACCCAGATGCTTCTGAAAGCGTCAGGTTGCCATGGTAACCATCGGGACGCTGCAACAGCAGAGCAGCGCCCCGATGGAAGGGAGAGGGAGCTTCCTACCTCTTATCTGGCCACACCATCGGCGCTGCCAGCGCACCGCAGCGCCCGATGGGAGAGGGAGGGAGCTCCCTCCCTGTTAACCCCTTCCATACAGCGGTCCCTACGGACCGCGGCATGGAAGGGGTTAAACTGCTGACATTGGTGCCAGCACCGATGTCAGCAGTTTCAAGCAGAGTATCAGCTGTATGCTGATACTCTGCTTGTAAATGATCCTGAAAAATCATTGCGGGCGGCACTCTCGCCGCAGCCGCCCGCACATCGCCCCTTCCCCCCCTCCGCCGCACATGTTATGGCCAGTGATTGGTCAGTGACCAGTCACTGACCAATCACAGCCGATCGCGGGGGGCGGGGGGGACACCTTGACCCCCCCAACCCCTGACACTCGGCGGGGATTCGCCAGAATAGCGCTATCCCCGCCGGGTACCCCGTGCCTCCTGTGAATGGCTGGTCTGAATAGACCAGCCATTCACAGCAATCGCTGTTATGGGGGGGGGGCACGGCACCCCCCGAGGCCTTCACTATGGGTGGCTGGCTGTCTTTAACAGCCCCCATTACAGCATGTAACCCCCCCCTGCACTGAGCAGGGGGGGTTTACATGCAGGATGTACCGGTACGCCCTGTAGCACGAACTACCTCGTGCCCAGGACGTACCGGTACGTCCAATGTCGCCAAGGGGTTAAATGACATATTTTTTGAACATTTTTTTATATGTGAAACTTTTTTTTAATAATACTTTATTTATTTTTTTATTTTACACTTTGTGTCCCCCATAAGGTCATACAAGACCTCTGGGTGACATTTAACTTCATTTTTTTTTCTATTGAGTTCTCCTGTAACTGGTGCTGGCATAGTAGCTCCAGTTACAGGTGAAATACAGCCCCTAGAGAGGCTGGAATTGGAAGGAAAAAAAAGCAATTCTGCCATAGTTTAATAGGTTTTGTTTTAACAATGTCAACTGTGTGATTAAAGTGATACTGTGGGTCAGTATGATTACTATGATTACAATAATACCAAATACAATTTTTTTAGGAGGTGGAACAACAACTCAGCCATTATATTTTCTTTTTTTTCAGCTAATATGTCACCATAAAAGATAAAAGTCAGAATCCCATCAATCTGATTTGTGACCTACCGTAATCATGAGGATAGATCATCTATATGGGGAAAGCTGAAAACCCTTTAAGTACCAGGCAAATTTTGAGACCAGAAGACTGATGAATTTTTTCTTGTTTTATTCATTCATTAAAAACTAAACTTTATTCATAACTTGCATCGCTCAATAGGATTGGCTAGTATGTTCCTATGATATCCATCTGGATCTAGGTCAGGCACTGAAGAATCCACTCTTGGTATCTGTTATCTACCATTTTAGTTGTATGTAATTGTTTGGTAAAATAAATCCATCACTGACCTATTTTTTGCAAAAGGATAGCTACATTTACAATATGTTTTTCCCTATACTTAGGCTTGTCCCTCTTCATAGGCTCTCCAAATTTGATAAATAAAGGATGAGAAACGAGACTAGAGAAGTTTTTAATAGTGATGAGCGAATCGAAGCGGCAATATTCGTGATTCGCACGAATATTGCCCGCTTCGGCTCGGCTCGTGATATCGAGGCAGTGCAGACTCGTGAATATCCGTGAGTCAGTGCCCGTTTGAAATGCCCGCTTTTTTCAGCCAATCAGCATGACAGGGAAGGCTGTGGGAACGCCTGCTGTGATGAACCGGTCCTATACCTCCCCAGCAGTGATTGGCTGGCAGTAACATGTGACCTTACTTTACATAAGGTAGGGACCTGCAGCACCAGCCTCATTGTGCTTTTGGAAGGAGAAGAGTGCAGCAAGGAGTTAGGAGTTAGGTTAGGAAGCCCCAACAGTCTTTTTAAAGACTATTTATTCTCTGAAGAACAGTATACAGTATATGCTGTAAGCCTGTATTCTGTGCAGAGCTGTGCCTGGTACACCTTGTCCATCCACATAGCTCAAACTATACATCTCTAAACAGATATATTCCTGTGCATGATTGTGCTGAGAGAAGGGAATATTACATCAGCCATCTATATACCTCACAGTCTATAGATTCCGTATTGATCTGTAGATTCCAGTGTGATATACAAATACTGCGTGCTATTTCTTGATAGATCTGAAGATAATTTTACCTAGATATCAATTATATCTATATTGGCCAGTGCATTTTAGTGCTCTCTGTAATACACGGTGCTGCGACAAGGGAATATATTTCATCAGCCTTCTATATACCTCACAGTCTATAGATTCCGTATTGATCTGTAGATTCCAGTGTGATATACAAATACTGCGTGCTATTTCTTGATAGATCTGAAGATAATTTTACCTAGATATCAATTATATCTATATTGGCCAGTGCATTTTAGTGCTCTCTGTAATACACGGTGCTGCGACAAGGGAATATATTTCATCAGCCTTCTATATACCTCACAGTCTATAGATTCCGTATTGATCTGTAGATTCCAGTGTGATATACAAATACTGCGTGCTATTTCTTGATAGATCTGAAGATAATTTTACCTAGATATCAATATATCTATATTGGCCAGTGCATTTTAGTGCTCTCTGTAATACACAGTGCTGCGACAAGGGAATATATTTCATAAGCCTTCTATATACTTCACAGTCTATAGATTCCGTATTGATCTGTAGATTCCAGTGTGATATACAAATAATGCGTGCTATTTCTTGATAGATCTGAAGATAATTTTACCTAGATATCAATATATCTATATTGGCCAGTGCATTTTAGTGCTCTCTGTAATACACGGTGCTGCGACAAGGGAATATATTTCATCAGCCTTCTATATACCTCACAGTCTATAGATTCCGTATTGAAATTTTACGATTATAATAATATAATACTGCTACTGTGCACATGGAGAACCCCAGGGTCAGGGGGAGAGGGGGAGTAGCTGGGAGAGGTGGAAGAGGTGGTCGTGGAGGGAGAGGTGGGGATCGTGGTGGTGCTGTGGTCAGTGGTGATGACCGCGGTGTGCGTGGTGACACAGTGCCGGCTGCTGTGGGTACAGTGGAAACACGTAAGGTCAGGGTGCCTGGTCAACTCCAGAAGTTGGTAGGGCAGCGTCCTACAACTCTGACAGACCCCAAACAACAACAGGAGGTGGTTCAGTGGATTGCAGAGAGCACGTCCAGCCATGTTTCGTCTGCCCCCTCATCCAGCCAGTCGACTTCTCTGAGCCAGGGTGTCTGTCCTCCAACTCGCCCTCCTTCTCCCCAGCCAGAACCCTCTAGGGGTATGTCCCACGGACAAAATTTATCCATGGAACTCTTCAGCCACCACTTCCCTGATGTGCCAGTGGACGAGCTGCTATGCCCTGATTCTCAGGACCTTTTGCTGTCTCCGGATTATGAGAGTGGGGAGTTAGCAGTGGAGTCTGAGGAGTTGGTGGAAGATGACGACGAGACACTGTTGTCGGAGGTAGTTGTCAGGGACGTCACTGTGGAGTCTGAGGAAGACCTGGGGGATGATGAAGGGACATATCCTACTTGGGTGGATGAGGCAACAGGAGGCAGTGGTTCAGACTGTGAGACGACATCAGCACCACAAGCTGTTGAGAGAGCCAGAGGGCTGCGACGAGGGAGAAGCTAGGGCCGAGTCACTACTTCCCCAAGTGCTCCTAGAGGTCACGCTCCAGCCCGTATTATGCGCCACTCCTTAGTTTGGGAGTACTTTAAGGATGATGAGGCCGATCCTCGTTTGGCGGTGTGCACGCTGTGCCACACGTCAATGATCAGGGGTTCAAAACACAACAACCTGACCATTAGTAGCCTGCGCAAACATTTGGAGAGAAAACACCCCACCAAATGGTTTGCACTTCTGTCAGCTGGTGACGTTGACACAGGTAGTCCAGCAACTGTGTCTCGTCCAAGCCAGGACGTTGCAGCCTCCAGCCCCGAAAAGACCCCTCCAGCTCCATCTCCCTCCCTCTCCTCCACTCATGTGTCCCAGTGCGGCGTTCAACTGTCTCTACCGCAGAAATTTGAACGCAAGCGCAAGTACGCAGCCACCCACCCCCATGCGCAAGCTCTAAATGTGCAAATCGCCAAGATGATGTAATGCCTCCCGGGGGTCCCAGGCGGCGCACGCGTACTTACCGCTGCGTACGGCGTTCTCGCTCTTTGCTGCCGTGATGTTTGTTGCTTGGTCAGTGTGAAGTCTTGTTCTCTTGCCCTGGGCTCCAGGTGCTGCATTTTATTAGGTCAGCTCCTTAATTGGTTCCTCCCCTTTCCTCCTGTCTATAACTATATAAGTCCTCCTTGGACACTTACTCCTTGCCTGAGCGTTATAAGTCATCCTGACTTGCGAAGGTTCCCGTATTGCCTTAGTCCTGCTGTAGTGTGAACACCGCTCTAGTCCTGCTATAGAGTGAACACTGTCTTGGCCTGCTGAAGTGTGAACACCGCTCTAGTCCAGCTGAAGTGTGAACACCGCTCTAGTCCTGCTGTTGTTTGAACACTACTATCCAGTACCTGGCTTCCGTTCCTGGCTCCTGTTCGTGGTTCCCTGTTTCTGATTCCCGCCCCTGGCTGATCCTCTCCGGTCTGCGTCCAGTGCATTGCTGACTCCAGTCATCCTTCCACATCTCCTCCCTTGGTGTGGTTCTGTCCTGCGTATCTGTCTCTCTGGTGTTTTGCACCTTAGTACTCTGTCCCTCTGGCCAGCTGTCACGAGTATTGTCTCACCCCAAGAGGTAGCGACCTGGTGTACCTCCTCGGGAAAGCCTATCCCCACCATCAGGGGTACTGTGAAGAACGGGAGGTACACTTAGACAACGCCCTTAGGGGAAGACATTCTCGTGACACAGTGGATCCACATCCACTGATCTTGACAGATGATTAGTTTGGAAATGTTGCCGTACAGGCTTGTGGAGACAGAATCCTTCCGCAACCTTATGGAGGCGGCAACCCCCCGTTACTCTGTCCCCAGCCGACACTATTTTGCCCGATGTGCCGTCCCCGCCCTGCACCGGCATGTGTCTGAGAACATCGCCCACGCTCTCAAAAACGCGGTTTGTGGTAAAGTCCACATGACCACAGATATGTGGACGAGTACCGGTGGCCAGGGACATTACATCTCCCTCACGGCACATTGGGTCAATCTAGTGGAGGCTGGGTCAGAGACCGATCGTGGGGCTGCACATGTGCTACCCACACGAATTGCGGGACATAGTTTCCATAGGACATAGATTCCTTCAGCCAGGAATGGTGGTCTGCGATATTGGGCGTAACCTGGTGGCGGCTCTGCATCTTGGTGGGCTGACTCACGTGCCATGCATGGCCCACATGCTCAACTTGGTGGTCCAGCAGTTCCTCAAGACCTACCCCCAGTTGAGTGAGTTGCTCACCAAGGTGTGGCGCATATGCGCCCATTTTCGCAAGTCCACCACCGATGCCGCGACCCTCAGGACTGTGCAAGGGCGGCTACAACTCCCTGTTCACCGGCTGCTGTGTGACGTTCCCACGCGTTGGAATTCGACGTTACACATGCTAGCCAGGGTGTACCAACAACGCAGGGCAGTTGTAGACTGCCAGCTGATCCCCCGAGGTGGTAGTCAGGCCAGTCAGCTTCCTCATGTCTATGCTGAGGAGTGGACGTGGATGGCTGGCATCTGCCAGGTCTTAGGTCCCTTTGAGGAGGCAACAGAGATGGTCAGTGGTGATGCACACATCATAAGTGTCACCATCCCTGTTGTGCCTCATCCAGAACTCCTTGAGGAGTGTCACAGAAGGTGGGGGAAGACAGTGACATTGAGAGCACCCTGTTGTCAGTTTCGCAACGCGAAACTGAGGAGGAGGAGGAGGCTGAGGAGGAGGAAGAAACTCTTGGGCACCATGCATCAGGGGGTGATTCCATGCTACCTGTTGAGCGGGTATGGGCTGAGGAGGATGAATTGGGGTCGGAGGAAGGGGGGGAGGAGGAGATGGAGAGTCCGCTAAGTGAGGAGGCTGAAGGCTTGCGTGTTGGCACAGTAGGGCGCATGGCAGACTTTATGCTTGGCTGTCTTTGTCGTGATCCCCGGGTCAAGAGGATACTTTCCACCAATGACTATTGGGTGTACACCCTCCTTGACCCATGCTACAAGGACAACTTTGCCCAACTTATACCCGTGGAGGAAAGGAGCACCCGAGTCACTTTCTACCACAAGGCCCTGGTTAAGAAACTGCTACAGGCCTTTCCAGACCAGTCGAGCAACAGGGGGCGGACTGCAGTGGCTGAAGTTGGAGAGGAGAGGAGGGGGAAAGTCAGTGTAGGCGCCAAGGGCAGGGGTACACTATTCCATGCTTTTGCCAAGTTTCTTAAACCCCAGCAAGACAGTACGACACAGCCACAGGGCAGGCAGAGCAGGGCGGAACAGTACCGCAAGATGGTGAGGGAGTATGTCGCGGACCAGACCAACGTCCTGACCGATAACTCCACGCCATATAATTACTGGCTGGCCAAGCTGGACAGGTGGCCAGAACTTGCGCAGTACGCTCTTGAGGTGCTTGCCTGCCCTGCTGCAAGTGTACTGTCTGAAAGAGTTTTTAGTGCCGCCGGGGGTATCATTACGGACAAACGGACGCGCCTGTCCACCGACAACGCCGACATCCTCACGTTCATCAAGATGAACAGGTCATGGATATCCCCCCAGTTCTCATCCCCACCTCAGGCTACCTCCTAAATTGCTTGCTTTCCTCCTCCTCCTCCTCTTCATCTGAGTTGCATATGCAACAATTTTTCAGGAAAGTCATCCGGCTTCCTACGAACAATTTTTCAGGAAAGTCATCCGTCTTTCTACTAACAATTTTTCAGGAAAGTCATCCGGCTTTCTAAAAACAATTTTTCAGGAGTCATGCGGCTTTGTAACCAAATTTTTTATGAAAGGCCATGGGGTTCTATACACACAGTGCTGACGGAAGCCCATCAGCCTTTCTAAACACAATGCCTACTGCCTCTCCCAAGCGGTTGTGGTGCTGATGTTGCCTCACACTTAAAATTGATCTGTTCCGCTCTCTTCCTCGGGCTGTATGCGGAGAAGGCGGACGCTCCGAACTGGTATCATGGCGGCGCTCCGGCCCCTCATTAAGCCCAGGATCGTCAAGAAGCGGACGAAGAAGTTCATCCGCCACCAATCAGACCGTTATGTAAAGATTAAGCGTAACTGGCGTAAACCCAGAGGTATTGACAACAGAGCCCGCAGGAGGTTCAAGGGGCAGATCCTGATGACCAACATTGGGTACGGTAGCAACAAGAAGACCAAACACATGCTGCCCACAGGGTTCCGCAAATTCCTGGTCCACAATGTCAAGGAGCTTGAGGTTCTGTTGATGAGCAACAAGTCCTTCTGTGCAGAAATTGCCCACAACGTCTCCTCAAAGAACCGAAAGACCATTGTGGAGAGAGCAGCACAGCTCGCCATCAAAGTGACGAACCCCAACGCCAGACTGCGCAGTGAAGAGAATGACTAAATATCTCTGTGGTTATTTGTGCTAAATAAAAGTTAAATAAACAAAAAAAAAAAATTGATCTGTTCCTGTGCCTGATCCACCCAAGTTGAATCTGTCCCATCATGAGAAAGTCCCCCCAAGGAGTCCCCACTGTAACTTGCTTCACTTTCAACTACCTCACCCCCCGACACCTGTGTCTCGCCATTGTCCACCACCTCCTCAGACAACACTGGTAAATCCCCACTGTCAGCACACTGAGACTGCAAAAGGTCTTGCGAATTGGGGCAGAGAATGTTCTGGGGTAGCACATCAGAGAAGGGGTGACTATGGGGTTCCAGGGAGTACGTGACCACATGCAATCTCCATCCAAAAAGTCAAGCTGAGGCTCACCACCATGCTTAACACTGCAATCTTATTGAAAGACAGACAATCAGGGGTTCACCGCCAGGTTGTCAGGCAGCATTTTTAAGTGGGTCACCATTACCTTGTCCCTGAAAATTGCCTTGGGGTCATCACCAGACTATTGGCCAGATTTAGAAAAAACGGTGCAATTAGGGAGCCTCAGAGGCATCCCTACATGCTGCCCCTGGTGTTTCCTATCCATTTCCAAGGTGTTTCCATCTTTTTCTGAGGTTTTCACATGTTGGGGCAAACTTGACTGGGCAGAACCTTTGGCCCCTGCAAAAATATTCGGGTCTCCCATAGACTTTAATGGGATTCGTGATTTGGCTCGAACCCATGAATCCCGCAGAAAATTCGGGCCGAATACCGAATCCCCGAATCTTTTAGGATTCGCTCAACTCTAGTTTTTAATCAATGCTGTCTCCTACAAAGGAACAGTTTTCAGATGGGTGAACAGACACTAGATGCTATTAAAGGGGTTGTCCAGGGTCGGAGAATAGAATCTGCTTTTCAACAAAGACACTGTTGTCCATAGGCTCTGTCTGGCATTGCAGCTCAGTCCAATGAACTTCAATAGCAAAACGCTCCAAAACCAACATAGCCAGTGGTCATGAGTAGCACTATTCCTAGAAAGCGCAGCGTTTTCCCCCAATCCAACCCCTTTAACTTCAATGGGTGGAATATATAGACATGAGCCAATACATTATAGTACTTATTATTAGTTAAAGCATCTGAACAGAGCATCTCAGTCTATTTCTCATCTCCACAGGGATTTGTACTGGAGATTTTTTCATTGATATTCAGTGGCTGTAAGGTTAGAACTCCCTTATATAAGTCTATATAACTTCTATGTGAAGTAGTGATGGCTTACCTCCAGCACTCCAGCTGTGGTAAAACTATGACTCCTGGCATGCTCTATTCATTTCTATTCCAAGTGTACATCTTGGGAATTGTAGTTTTACCAAAGCTGGAGTGCCAGAGATTAGCCATCACAGTAATAGACCTTCTAAAGACTTTGCAACTTACCATTCTTTGCAGTTCGAGCAACACAAAGTAAGATATTTGATATTCATGAATATTATATGAGCCATACTTTTTAATATTATCTTACCATTGTTCCTCTGCTTCCTTTTGAGCTTGAAATCTTGCTCTCTCTGTCATAATTTCCTCGCAGATTTGCTGATAAGGCTTATCCCCTTGAGCTTCTCCCATAACCCAAACCCATACTTCTCCATCACCACCTTTTAGCCACTCAATACGTTTGGAATTATCTAGAAAAAATAAAACACACACATAATGCAATAAAACAAACTTTCTCTTCTTCATGTTGCTTTAATAGACATCTGTGAGCCAACAAAATAAAATAGATGACAAAATTCACTGCTAAAGATGACACTTGTCATCAAGGAAATTAACATAGTATTTATTTTATTATTGGAAGCCTACTTTCAATCAATTCAATAGAAAACATTGGGCAGCAGCAGGGTAAAATTTGACCACGGCATCTGAGAAGCTTTTCCCCAGGAGTGCTGCATTCCTGGGACCTGAAAAGCTCCCCGAGCAGCAATTGGGGGAGCCATTCATTCATTGTAGAAGCCTCACTCCCTCCTAAGGATCTGAGACTACCACAATGATAGTTCTTGTGGAGGGGCATGGCTCCATAGGAACATATTAAATGTACCATAGGCTGCAATTCATTTCAGTCTATGGAACAAATTACCTAAGGGGACTAAAAGGGAAAGTATCATCAGAAAATGACCTATTATTTAAATCCCGCTTTTATGTAAAGCATATTTTATTTTAATTTTTAGCACACTTTTTTTATTTTGCCATGTCATTATCTACATTTTTTAAACAAAAGTATAAAATCATGCAGTTTTCACTTTGGCACTAGACCTAAAATATGTTAAGACTTCCTGTCTTTTGAGAGCAGCTACATTGTCTATAGACACAATGGGTTGGAGCTGACACATTAACTTACATGGGGCAGTTTTCTTGGCATGTTCTGTGACCTGAGTTGATGGGGGAATTGATAAGGTGTGATATCACCTATTGTGAATGTTAGATCATGTCTTATCTATATAGATGTGTTACTTGTCATTGTAATTATGTCAGGAAATAATTTCCTATTATTAGCCCTATTGGCCAGTGGGAAAATTGAAGAATTCTATATATTTTTATTAAATATAGATAATGACATGGAAAAATAAAAAAAAATCAGCAAAAATTCTAAAATAAAATATGTTTAACATAAAAACATGATTTAAACAAAGGTTGTGTTCTGATGACACAATGCCTTTAATCAAAGTGGAAAAAAGTAATAAAATTTTTTTAAAAACATAAAAAATATATAAAAATTTATATTGCCCCCTTTCCCCCATAATAAAAATGAAAATAATAATAAATAAACAAAACATAATTGGCATCACCACGTCCAAAAATGCTCAAAGAATTAAGACATAACTGCATTTATACCGTATGGTGAATGTAGTAACAGAAAAAAAACACATGGTCGATTTGCCATTTTTTTTGTTGCT
Source organism: Rhinella marina (assembly GCA_900303285.1). Taxonomy (NCBI): domain Eukaryota; kingdom Metazoa; phylum Chordata; class Amphibia; order Anura; family Bufonidae; genus Rhinella; species Rhinella marina. The sequence continues at coordinate 18,445 of ONZH01009234.1, read as the reverse complement.
TCAAATTTAAAAAAAATGAATAAAAGTTGATCAAAAAGTCACATTCCAAAACGGCATAAATAAAAACTGCAGATCTTCCAGCAAAAAATGAGCCCCCATATAGCTCCATAGACATACAGTGGGGAAAAAAAGTATTTAGTCAGCCACCAATTGTGCACGTTCTCCCACTTAAAAAGATGAGAGAGGCCTGTAATTCACATCATAGGTAGACCTCAACTATGAGAGACAAAATGAGAAAACAAATCCAGAAAATCACATTGTCTGATTTTTAAATAATTTATTTGCAAATTATGGTGAAAAATAAGTATTTGGTCACCTACAAACAACCAAGATTTCTGGGTCTGACAGACCTGTATCTTCTTCTTTAAGAGGCTCCTCTGTCCTCCACTCATTATCTGTAGTAATGGCACCTGTTTGAACTTGTTATCAGTATAAAAGACACCTGTCCACAACCTCAAAGAGTCACACTCCAAACTCCACTATGGTGAAGACCAAAGAGCTGTCGAAGGACACCAGAAACAAACATGTAGACCTGCACCAGGTTGGGAAGACTGAATCTGCAATAGGCAAGCAGCTTGGTGTGAAGAAATCAACTGTGGGAGCAATAATTAGAAAATGGAAGACATACAAGACCACGGATAATCTCCCTCGATCAGTGACTTCACTCAAGATCTCACCCAGTGGGGTCAAAATGATCACAAGAACTGTGAGCAAAAATATCAGAACCACACGGGGGGGACTTGTGAATGACCTGCAGAAAGCTGGGACCAACGTAACAAAGGCTACCGTCAGTAACACACTACGCCGCCAGGGACTCAGATCCTGCAGTTCCAGACTTGTACCCCAGCTTAAACCAGTACATATCCGGGCCCATCTGAAGTTTGCTAGAGAACATTTGGATGTTCCAGAAGAGTATTGTGAGAATGTCATATGGTCAGATGAAACCAAAGTAGAACTGTTTGGTAGAAACACAACTCGTCGTGTTTGGAGGAGAGTGAATGCTGAGTTGCATCCAAAGAACGCCATACCTACTGTGAAGCATGGGGGTGGCAACATCATGCTTTGGGGCAAAGGGACCAGGACGACTGATCCGTGTACATGAAACAATGAATGAGGCCATGTATCGTGAGATTTTGAGTGCAAACCTCCTTCCATCAGTAAGGGCATTGAAGATGAAACGTGGCTGGGTCTTTCAGCATGACAATGATCCCAAGCACACCGCCAGGGCAATGAAGGAGTGGCTTTGTAAGAAGTATTTCAAGGTTCTGGAGTAGCCTAGCCAGTCTCCAGATCTCAACCCCATAGAAAACATTTGGAGGGAGTTGATAGTCCGCGTTGCCCAGCGACAGCCCCAAAACATCACTGCTCTAGAGGAGATCTGCATAGAGGAATGGGCCAACATACCAGCAACAGTGTGTGCCAACCTTGTGAAGACTTACAGAAAACTTGTGATTTTCTGGATTTGTTTTCTCATTTTGTCTCTCATAGTTGAGGTCTACCTATGATGTCAATTACAGGCCTCTCTCATATTTATAAGAGGGAGAACTTGCACAATTGGTGGCTGACTAAATATTTTTCCCCCACTGTAGCTATAAGAAAGTTATGAGAGTCAGAATATGGAGATGAAAATTTAAATAAAATCTGTTCTTTCAAACTTTAGAATTTTTTTGTTTCAAAACACAAGAAAAATTGTATAAGTATGGCATCTCTGTAATTTAACTGACCTGTAGAATGAAGGTAAACAGTTTAGTTTTACAACAATGAAAGTGCTGTAAAAATGAAACCCATAAAACTATGGTGGAATTGCATTTTTATTCCAATCACACCTCATTTGGAATTTTTTTCCCACAACATCATATTCAATGCAAAACGGTGTCATTAGAAGGTACAACTTGTTCCGCAAAAAACAAGCCCCCATATTTCTATGTGACTGGAAAAAAAGTTATGGCTTCTGGAAGACAAGTAGTGAAGAACTGAAAATCACCCTGTTCTTGAGGGGTTTAAAGATGTTTCCCACTAAATACATTGAATACCTACCCACACTATGATATGTCCCCCAGTAATCACCTATTCTGTGATATCTGTGACACTTATCTTCCTTATGGTTTGGAGAAGCACTCAGCATACAGGAATCATATTTAAATAAATATTTGAACAAAAGCTACAAAGTTCTGCATTTTTTTCACTGGCCTAATAATAGGTGCCACTTCTTATATCATCTGTACAGATCACTTTACTGTAGTTATCTGCTTATCATTACAGGCAGGATTAGAATGACAGATTTCACCTCTGTGTATAGGTAACATACTACCATTCACAATTGGTGATTGTCAAAGCTTATCAACTCCCTTCTGACCTCTACATAGGTCATAGAACACTCCTAGAAAACTTTCCAATAGAAGTCTATTAAGTTTCCTTACTGTCCTTTGTGTCTATGGCCCAAATGGCTGCTGTAAAGCAATTCTTTAAATGCTCTCTAAATGCTGTTAACAGCTCAGGCAAGATGGAAGCCCTCATAATCAGGTTCAGTAAATACAATTTAAAATATATACGATTAGAAAAAAATATATAGTGAAAAATGGATATGTGTTGCTATGTGGCAGAAAAAAAATGTCATTGCCACGTTCCCTTCAAGTTTGAAGCCTTGTTTACAACGTGAGGATTTTTGGATGCTTAAAAAAATCAAAACTAGTATTGTATCCAGAAAAAAGGTCTTTTTCTTTAAACCTTTGCTTTCCTTAGGATTTCCACCTGACTGAGGCTGGAAAAAAATTTATGCAAAATGTCTGACTTAGAGGGTTCTGGTATTGAGGAATTGTATTTGGCATGAAATATACTGTAAAATTAAGAAATTATCATTATATTATGAAAAGGCTTTACATAAAATAAAAAACACCAGAAATCCCTTTCAACTTCAATAATTTGGCTATGGACACTGTCCAATTTTCCCTCTGCATAAGGTAATATAGATGAATCCAGGGGTCAACCTGCCAGCATCTCTCAATTCTTGGGATCTCCCAACAGTGAGGTGATGCTTGCCAATGTAAGCAGCCATCATAAGTTATGGGTGATAAATAGAGATGAGAGAATCATTCAAAAAACTTATTCGCCGAACTTTTCCTAAGGTTTGTATATTAGACGAATAGATTTGTTGTATTTGCGTACAAAATATACATTATTAGGTGCTATTAGCGAACATTTGCGCACTAATAACGAACGTTCATTTTAAAAATGTACGCAACTTCTTAGAAGACGTACGCATGAGCGTACAAATAGCGTATGTAACTGTTGTATTTTCGCTCCGGCTGCCTCTCAGCAGGGGTTAACGTGATGTGGCCGGATCCGCGGCTCGCCCCCATTACAGTGAATTTGGGCTGGAGCGCGGTTCCGGTCCCACACATGTACCTGCGGCAGCAGGATCTGGGCTGCCGCTAGTGTAGAAGTAGCATTAGGCCATTATTTAATGATTTTTGACAGCTGTTGCACCAGAGAGGAGCCGCTCTCACCCCAGCGAGAGAGGACCCCACCTGCCCCTCCAACACCACCAGCCAAGCTACCAGAGGTAGAAGGTAGGTAAAAAAAAAGTGTAATGGGTGGACCTTCTGTCTTCAAAATATGAGCTAAATGTATGGTTTATCTTTGGTAGCTCCAACCGACAGGGAGCAGTTTTCCCCTGGACCATGGGAAGACCACGCCGTATGGGTGTCCAGTAAGTACCACAAAAGGCTCAGTCAGTACAGAATACATGTCACAGAATAAGTCGCTCCAGTACATTAAAGTTTAGATTGTTTTTGTGGGACAACCACTGTAACTCGATCATACAAACTAAGTTCTTAACTGTTTCCACCCCTACGGTCACGTCACCTATTAAGCGGTGTGGCGGAAGACCGTTTTGATGCTGCAGTTCCACCAGAGCGTGGCGAGATACTGCTTTGCGCAGGCCAGTGAATGTTTTTAGAAATCTTTGCACCACTAGATTTAGGACATGTGCCATACAGGGAGCATGCGAGAATTGACCCAGGTTAGCGCTGCCACTATATTTCTCCCATTGTCACTCACTACCTTGCCCACTTCCAGCTGCCGTGGAGTCAGCCAGCGCGCTATTTGCTGCTTCATGTAATGCAGCAAGCACTGGCCTGTGTGGCTGCTACTGCCAAGAGAAACTAAGTCTAACACTGCATGGCAGCATTTCACCTGGCACATGTGATATGAAGGAGTGGGGGTAACTCGCTGCCCTGATGCTCCAGCAGGCGGGCTGCCCTTGGAGGTGGAAGTGGATAGTTGTTGGGTGGTCTGCTGCAATCCTGGCTGGAAAGCACGTGGAGGTGCCAACATCAATTGACCGGGTTGCTGGGGTGTTCCTACCTCGCTGCCACTAAATACATTCAGCCAGTGGGCAGTAAAGGACATGTATTGCCCCTGGCCTTAAGCACTGCTCCAGGTGTCCACCGTGATGTGCACCGTGCTGCAGAGAGACAGCTGCAGGGAGCATCCAATATTGTCAGCCACGTGGGAGTAAAGGGCGGGGATAGCTTTGTTGGAGAAGTAAGCCGGCTAGGGACCTGCCAGCGTGGCTGAGCGCAAGCCATTTTCTCCCTAAAAGCTAGGCAGTCAACCAGCTGGTACGGCAGAGACTGCAGAGCCAGCAACTTTGTCAGGTGACCATTCAGTTTGCACACTTACTTGTGGCGTAAAACTGCTTCCTGGCCACACACTCTGCAATGGACGGCTGCCGAATGAGAGGAGGTGGAGAAATGCACGCACTGGCCGACAATGAGGTGGATGTACTAGTTACACCCCTGGATGCGGCCTGCCTGACAGAAGGGACCACAGGAGAAGTAACCAGCTCTTTAGTATTCATTGGCTGCCCTAAATTGCCGGCTTCAAATGGTTCCACAGAGCAGTGGTTCCAACATTTGTGGCTTTCCCATGGCTCAATTTCTGTTTACACAAATTACACATGGCCATACTGCTATCCCCCGGCAGAGTGGTAAAATACTTCCACACACCTGACGTGCGCCCTCCACAGCTGGCCAAGCTTGTAGACCTTGCACGCTTACACCCTGGTGCCGGCCCCACAATATTTGGGGTCTTGCTAATTCCCAGGGAAGCACTAGCCCTGGGCCTAACTCGCCTCTGCCCTCTGTTGCTGCCACTACTAGTACCACCCTCCTCGTTTGAGCTCAAATCCTCCTCACCAGCCCCCGATCCGCTTCCCAGGTCCTCCCAGTCTAACACATCCGATTCATCATCAGACTCCTCCACAACACATTTTTTGGAATGCAAATTAGGCTGTTCCCCACAGCCAAACTCTGACTGCCCTCTAACAAATAGTAGGGAGCACTGAAGCCCGAGAGGTGGCAGAAAATGACGGGGTTTGTTTGAGTGGAATGGTGGAGCAGGACGAGTCTGACCCCTGGTTACATATGGATACTGTATCAGCAGATGACAGCAGATCATCCGTCTGAGACTGAGATGAGCATGCCATCCACTCCACTACCTGATCTACTTTCTCCTCCACTACAATTTTGCGCCTCGGTGGGTTAGCCTGGTGGAACAATGGCCAAGTATTGCAAATACTACTAGTAGATGCTCCGGCTACAGCTCTTTTGGCCCTGCTGCCCTGTGCCACCTTCTCCTTTTTTTTAAAGCTCAAAGTCTGGCTGGAACTGGACCCCTTTTGCTTATCCATTCCAACGCTGCTGCATTCCAGACATTTTTCAATTCACTCTGTGGCCCTGCAGCCGGTCTTTGTCCCTGTATCTCCCTATCTCCCCCTGTCTCTCTTTCCCTGCTTGATTAAATACTAGCCCTGAAGTGGCCCTGCAATTGCCCTGCAGTATCCCTGATATGTGTAATATGGATTCCCAGAGCTATTATATCAAATTTTCACAAAACAGGTCTCAGAACTTCACACACAGTGCTTCTGCTCGTCTCAGCAGTCACAGCAGAAGTGATGCGTCACTGGCTTACCGAGCCTGAGCCAATCAGAGCAAGCCCTGCCCACTAGGTCAGGTGACCGCTTTCTTCACGGGCTTTTGCGCACGATAAATGAACTAACAGTAAAAGTTCGCTAATGAATTGAATTTGTACGCAACAGCGTATACTGTAACTTATACGTAGCAATAGCGTATAATTTATAGGACAAACTAAGTAGCGAATGCGTACAAAGCCAAAGCGAATCATCTAATATTCGGATTCGCTTCACAGCTAACAATTCCCAAGATTCGATACGAATCAACGAATCGACAAATCGAGTCGCTCATCTCTAATGATAAATGAGCACAGGATCTTTATTACTGTACCATTTGGTGCAGCTCTAGTTTATCTTGTCTTGGGCATACTGTACATGCACGTATAACTAGAGTTAGACTGTTCTATTAACGCTGCTGCATGAGTTGTCACTGACTGACTAGATAGTCTACTATTTCATTTATTTGATGTACTTATCCTATTACTATATCTTAATCTATGTATCCAGGGGGAGGTGCAGACTTAATATTAGAGATGAGTAAATAATTAGAACGGCACTCAACTAACTCCGTATATATTCTTAATCGCTTATTGTATCAAAATGAATGTCCTTATATTCACACTGGGACCAGTTAAAATTGGAATAGCAATGGTCCTTCAATAAAATGATAGGTGGTGGTCTTATGTCCGGTTTAGATAGTACTGTAGAGGTATTGTCCTTGTTTGGGTCAACAAGTATAAATCCCCCAGATTGACTGGTTCTTAAAAAATTAAAAAAAGTTGTGTGTATTTCATCATAAGAGGCCTCATTATGTAATAAAAAACTGATGTCAGTGCATTAAGTATTGTTCAATAGCGGCTAACTTAGTTGTTATATTAGATTGTCCTTATGGAGTCAGTTAATAATGATTCATATTGTACTCAATTTAGCTTTGTTACATTACCACTCCACATGCATCAGGGATGTCCCAGCTGTGAGGTGTAATTATGTTCGCTGAGCACTACTGACTACGATGCCTCAGCATCCCACATGGCATCCCATGTGGCATCCCACGTGTCGTGAGATGGTCGGTATTGTTTTTCCCGCTTGCTGTAGGGAGGTGGACTAGAGTTGATCCAGACTTGCCATCTTGTCTGTCCTCCTAGGTCGGCAATATTAGATATGCTCATGACCGCAGATGGATATCTTTGATATATGCGGCTGATCAGGGTTGCCAACCAGAATTTTTCTTTTTTCTGGACAACTTATTCCAAAATCACGGCCAGCCAACACTTTTTACGGACAAATTGGAGAACCATAATGAATAATAAAGATTATAAGTAATACATGTCTATAGCTCAATATACTGATAAGAACTCATTATCAGCATTTAATGTGAACTGTAAAATTATGATAATTACCACCAAAATAATCTAGTCAAGTACCACAGCCGCAAAAAAAATATACAGAAAATATTAAGAAAATATTAACTGAGCTATATGTGCCAGTAATTCAAAGCACTATATTATCCTGATTTGACATGCAATCTGATTATATAAATATAGCCAGCAAGAAAAACGCATGTGCGTTTTCAATGCGTTTTTGCTGTGTTTTTCATCCGAAGTGTATTATTCAAGTCTCAGATGTCTCTATTTTCTTTAGGGTTTACTTATATCCATGTATATTGTAGTTTTGTAACATATATTTATATTTTATTTTTTGAATTTTTTATTTTTTAAGTTTTATTACAATGCCAGCAGTGCCAATAAGGTAGTGGAGAACAAAAAAAGGTTTCTTTTAAGCCATGTTGTTGCAGTGCAAACACATGCTTTGAATCACTTCTGTTAGCTGTAGAATGACTGTGTTTCACTATTAGACTCACACTTCAGTTATTTGGTCAGTTATGGGTCAAAAACACAGAATTTTTCTAAATTTGTGCGATGGCTCTCGTAGGCAGATACCAACTGACTACACAGCATGTCTCTATAGTAGTCTATTTTTGCATCCCTCTCAGACGGTCTAAAAATATCTCCATTTTTGAGTGGTATCATGGGTCCGACAATGTATATAGCCATTAGTCGTTTCTCTGCCAAATCCTGACAATGCAGCTGTCACTCCACAAACAGAAGGCATGCATCTGACCATTTCAGAAAAGGACTAAGAGGACTTCTCTGCCTCCATCTCCGCTGCATACTGCGACGGTCTGACGGGCCTGATTTTCCTCATTGCCCTCCAGCTCCTCATGCCTCTCCTGCTCTTCTCCTGTCGAATGTGCAGATAAATCTATTTCTGTATACATTTTCTGGGTGTTAATGTCTTCCTCCTCCTCTGCCAGTTCAGCCCCCACAGGAGTCAGATAGCTGTGAGATGTTGGCACCACATCTACACTCCCTTGGCTAGCTAGATTTATCAGCATCTTCTCCAGGATGTGAAGGGGTGAAATTACATCGTTCATCCCATAGTTCTGGCGACTGACAAATAAAGTGGCCTCCTCAAACGGCCTGAGCAAACAACAGATGTTATGCATGAGTTACCACTAGCTAACGTCGAAGTGATACAAGGTAGTACTCCTGTTCACCTTCATCATCAAGAAATCGTTCATGGCCTTCCTCTGCTCATATAGTTGGTCCAACATGTGGAGGGTGGAGATCCAACAGATAGAAATGTTGCATATGAGGCAGTGTTGGGGAACGTTATTCTGACTTTTAGCTCAAAGGGGGCATGCTTTGTACTGTAAGAGTGGCTGAAGTGCATGTACAGTTTCCTGGCCATTTTCAAGATGTCTTGCAGTTGGGTGGAAGACTCCAGGAACCACTTTACAACCATATTAAAGATGTGCACCATGCAGGGTGAATGGATCAGTTCTCACAATATTCTTTCCGTTATTGGTGACTATGGTTCCGATCTTCAGTTGGCAGGGAGATAGCTAGGATTCGATTTCTTGTTGAAGGACATGGTGTAGTTCCTCCCCATTGTGACTCCATTCGCCAAGGCAACCCAAGTGCAGAACAGCGTGACACCGCTGTGATCTGCAAAGGTGGTATGCTGGAGAACCACTCCAGGAACTGTGCCTACAGTGGAGCCTGAGGACAAGGTGGAGGATGAGGAGGCAGAGGTGGACATTGGCACTGGAATCACGGCATGAGAATGCGGAGGCAGCATTGTCATCACCTGGCCAAGTTTCTGTTGTGTCTGGGCAGGAACCACAGTTACCCAGTTGGCCATAAAGGACATATATTGTCCTCAACCATAGTTACAGCTCCACACATCCGCTCTGCTGTGGACTGTACCGTACACTGACAGGCTCAAGGACTGGTCCATCTTCTGCTCAACATACATGTGCAGGATGGTACAGCATTATGAAGTAATGAAGGCTTTGCTCCGCAGAGCACCACAGCAACAATGGCCACCACGCAGTACCGCATCATGTTTTTCTCTTTCATTGAATATTTCATTAGCGTCTTTTTTCCTCCCATGTTATCAGAACTCCTCCCATTTGTCTCAGGTTATTTTAATCAACAGTAGACTGCATAATGCATTCCTACCATTTCAGTTAGAGTTCCTGAAAGCATATGGAAAGGTGAGCGCTACGGGGTGCCGCATCTAATTAGTGTAGGTCGCACTCGCGGAGTGGGGTTATGCATTTTGATCAAAACATATACTTATGCCTCATGTACAGTAAGTATTTCAGGAAGCTGTATATTATTTTATGCTGACAAGCAATGATAATTTTGCTGATAAGTAATTATAAATCAATGCTTAGCATGTGAATGTGTGATCCATATTTTTCTCAGTTTTTTTCGGATGTACCAGCAACTTGGCCAGGAACATGTTCAGCTTTTGCGTTGCTGGATAAGTGCACGTAGACTGTTGTCTTTTTGCAATTGCCTCAGTGATGGATTGCTGGGAAAATGCATGACAAGGAATGGAGGAGCCTTAGGACCAGAAGACGATGGGAAAGATAGAAATAAATCTCTTCTGTTGAGGTGCTGGAACCTTGAATGCTTGAGAAGAGGTGTGGGCCAATAGGGTCAGGCTGTACCACTATATTATCAACACGGTTTTCCCAACATTGGCACCCTAGCTACACTTCACCTTCTGCCCACAGATCCTACATATGGCCACGTTGACTTCCTCCAGTGACCTGATGAAAAATTCCAACAACAGAGAGTATGGCAATACACCCCACCACTGCGTGCAGGCTAACTGCTGCCGCCTCTATGAAGCCATGCACCGCTAGTTGTTTCTGCACAGGTAGGATCCTGAGTAGCAGATAGTTGATCCCAGGCACATTTGGCTACCGATCTCACACTGCTGCAAACCTGCTGGCTCACAGCTACCCTTGCACCCTGCTGGCTCAGCTGCATGCTGCCACCCTGCCACTGTCTCATGAGCTGCCATCCTCACCCTCTGATGATAATGATGATGAAGACCCCTCTTTAGCAGACTCCCACGTGCCATTGGTTATATCATTATCCACTACTGTCTGCTCCTCACTTATGTCACCTATATGTATGCCATCTATAATACAAGGTGGAAACCACAAGAACAGTTAAATTACACTGCTTATTCACCCGAATTTGAGAATCAAAGCCTAATGGGATTGCTTACCTCAGAAACAAGGTGGGCACCCCAATTACAGTAATAAATAAACAGCTTATTCACCCCAATTTGAGAATCAAGGCCTAATGGAATTGCTTATCTATTTAACAAGTTGGACACGCCAATAACAGCTAAACTAGCGTTTTCACCCCAATTTGAGAATCAATGCCAAATGGAATTACTATAATTCAAGGTGGATTTATAACAGCCTACAATACAAGGTGGAAACCCCAATAACAATTAAATTACACTACTCATTCACCTCAATTGGAGAATCAAGGTCCAATGAGATTATTTATCTATGAAACAAGGTAGGCACTAGAGATGAGCGAGCACTAAAATGCTCGGGTGCTCGTTATTCGAGACAAACTTTTCCCGATGCTCAGGTGCTCGTTTCGAGTAACGAACCCCATTGAAGTCAATGGGAGACTCGAGCATTTTTGCAGGGGACCAAGGCTCTGCCTAGGGAAGGCTGGGTGAAAACCTGGAAACCTCAGAAAATGATGGAAACACCACGGAAATGGACAGGAAACAACAGCGGCAGCATGCATGGATGCCTCTGAGGCTGCCTAATCCCACCATTACCCCAAATTCTCCTGCAACAGCCTGGTGGTTACCCTCATGGCAATTGTGCTCACCCAGACCAAGAAAGGCGAGGCACATGCCCATCACATGTTAGGGAAGCACCCAACTAGGTGCAACGAAGGTCCATCACCCATGCCCATGCTGGCACTGCTCTCCTATCCCCAGCCACACGATGCAGGCATAAGCCTGACACAGCATGGCGGTGACACCAACAAGTGACCAAGTTAGATGAGGTAGCAGGTGAGCCACCCAAAAATTTAGCCTGACGCAGCATGGCGGTGACAACAGAGTGACCGAGTGACACTGCGGGAGCAGGCGAACCACATAAACATTTTTTGTGGCCCTGTATGGTGGCGGTGACAACAGAGTGACTAGGTTAGTATGCGGTAGCTGGTGAAGCACCCAAAAATTTAGCCTGACACAGCATGGCGGTTACACCACCAATGACTTTGTCCGACTGAGAATGCAGTGCAATGGCTTTTGTTGAGCCTCCAAAAATGTTTTTCTTTTCGGAGTACATAAAGTCGACCCTCAGAATTTTTTTTTTTTTTTTTTTTAATGTCGGTACTTGCGCCTCCTGAAATATTGTTTTGGACTGTCTGTTTGACTCTGCTGAAACATTGTTTTACACTGTCTGTAGTTGACACTGAAGAAAAATTGTTTGGAGAGAGGGCCTGTAGGTAGCCCTCTGGAAAAGTTGTTTAGAGAGAGGGCCTGTAGGGGGCCCTCCGGAAAAATTGTTTAGAGAGAGGGCCTGTAGGTGGACTTCCAGAAAAATTGTTTGGAGAGAGGGCCTGTAGGTGGACCTCCGGAAAAATTGTTTAGAGAGAGGGCCTGTAGCTGGCCCTCCGGAAAAATTGTGTTAAAAGAGTGCCAGTTGGACCTCTAAAAAATTGCGTTTTTTGGGTCAGCGTTAGGCAAAGACGACAAGGAGGAGGAGGAGGAGGAGGAGGAGTAGAGAAGAGGAATCGGATACTTAAGTAATGTTAATCTTTAGCTGCTTTCCTCCGGAGGAGATTTGAATTCTGGTGAAATCCAGGCTTTGTTCATTTTAATAAGCGTCAGCCTGTCAGCGCTGTCAGTTGACAGGCGTGTACACTTATCGGTGATGGCAGGCCAGCACCTACAAGGCGTACAGCGCCAGTTCAGGCCACGTGTCCAGCTTTGAAACCCAGTAGTTGTATGGAGCAGAGTGATCACGCAGGCCGTTGGTATGGTCAGCTAGGTACTCCCTCACCATCTTTCTGTAAAGCTCACCCCTACTCTGCCTAGACTGGGGACAGGTGACAGTGTCTTGCTGGGGTGACATAAAACTGGCAAAGGCCTTGGAGAGCATTCCCCTGCCAGTGCTGGACAAGCTGCCTGCTCGCCTCCTCTCCCCCGCTACTTGGCCCACAGAGCCATGCCCTCTGCCGCTAGTGGCGTCAGATGGGAAGAATTGTTTCAGCTTCTGCATCAGGGCCTGTTGATATCTATTCACTCTCATACTCTTTTCCTCTACATTGATGAGAGTGGAAAGGTTCTGCTTGTACCGTGGGTCCAGGAAAGTGAACACCCAGTAATCGGTGTTTGAAAAAATACTTCTAACGTGAGGGTCACGGGATAGGCAGCCTAACATGAAGTCTGCCATGTGCGCCAGAGTCCAAACATGCAAGAATTCCCTCTCCTCACTGGCCTGACTCTCTATTTCCTCCTCCTCCTCCTCCTCTTCAGCCCATACACGCTCAAGAGTTAAGTAGGACTGAGCATTGGTACCCTCTTCTGTCTCGCCGACATTCTTCTCCTCTTCCTCCTCATCCCCCTCCTCCGATACGCGCTGAGAAACAAACCGGAGGGTGCTCTGGCTATCAAGCGACGTATCTTCCTCCACCGTCTCTTGTGACAAGTGCAAAGCTTCCGACTTCATGCTGAGCAGTGAGTTTTTCAACAGGCAAAGCAGCGGGATGGTGAGGCTGATAATGGCGGCATCGCCGCTGACCATCTGTGTTGACTCCTCAAAGTTGCTCAACACCTGGCAGATATCAGACATCCACGTCCACTCCTCATTGTAGACTTGAGGAATCTGAGTGACCTGACTACCAGTTCTGGTGGAAGTTGACATCTGGCGGTCTACAATCGCTCTGCGCTGCTGGTAAACTCTGGATAACATGTTTAATGTCGAATTCCATCTTGTGGGAACGTCGCACAACAGTCGGTGAGCGGGCAGTTGTAGGCGGCGTTGCGCTGCCCTGAGAGTGGCAGCATCTGTGGTCGACTTGCGGAAATGCGCACAGATGCGGCGTACCTTGGTGAGCAAATCAGACAGATTGGGGTATGTCTTGAGGAACCGCTGAACTATGAGATTGAACACGTGGGCCAGGCATGGCACATGTGTCAGTCTGCCGAGTTGCAGAGCCGCCACAAGGTTACGCCCATTGTCACACACAACCATGCCTGGCTTGAGGTTCAGCGGTGCCAGCCACAGATCGGTCTGCGCCATGATGCCCTGTAACAGCTCTTGGGAGGTGTGCCTTTTGTCACCTAAGCTCAGCAGTTTGAGCACAGCCTGCTGGCGCTTACCCACGGCACTGCTGCTGCGCCTAGAGCCACCGAACGAAGGCGCCGTGCCCACGGATGGTAATTCGGAGGAGGAGGTGGAGGAGGAGGAAGGGTCGGAGGAGGAGGCATAGTACCTCTGACAGACCGTGACCGAGGTAGGCCCCGCAATCCTCGGTGTGGGCAGTACATGAGCGGCCCCAGGGTCAGACTCGGTCCCAGCATCCACCAAGTTAACCCAATGTGCCATCAGTGATATATAGTGTCCCTGCCTGGCAGCACTTGGCCACGTGTCCGTGGTTAGGTGGACCTTCTCAGAAACAGCGTTGGTCAGGGCACGGATGATGTTCTGTGACACGTGCTGGTGTAGGGCAGGGACGGCACATTGGGAAAAATCGTGGCGACTGGGGACCGAATACCGAGGGGCAGCCACCGCCATGAGATTGCGAAAGGCCTCGGTCTCTACCAGCCTATAGGGCAGCATCTCCAGGCTCAGCAATTTGGAGATGTGGACGTTGAGGGCTTGGGCATGTGGGTGGGTGGAACTGTTTTTCCTCTTGCGCTCCAGCATCTGCTGTAAAGACAGCTGAACGCTGTCCTGGGACACATTGGTGGACGCTGTGGAGGATCATGGAGGCTAAGGTGTAGTTTTCCGGTGGGAGGTGCTCGTGCCGGGGTCCTGGGCAGGGGGTTGACTAGCAGAGGCAGCGAGTGACACAGGGGAAGGAGCAGTGGTGTGACCCGCAAGAGGTGAACGGCCTTGGTTCTATTGAGTGGGGTGTTTAGCACTCATATGCCTGTGCATGCTGGTGGTGGTTAGGCTAGTAGTGGTGGCACCCCTGCTGATCCTGGTGTGCCACAGGTTGCACACCACAGTCCGTCGGTCATCCTCACTTTCTTTAAAGAACCTCCAGACTTGCGAACATCTAGGCCTCGCCACGGGAGCTTCACTACGTGAAACAGTTGCTGCTGATGCACCAGCTTTGGCCCTGCTTCTCTGGCCACACCACTGCCTCTTCCAACCTGCTCTGGTGCAGCACTCGCCTCCGCCTCAAAAGCACTGTCTTCACTCGGCTAATCAACCCAGCTTGGGTCAGTCACCTCGTCATCCTCCGATTCCTCAGTCTGCTCCCCCCTCGGACTTCCTGCCCTGACAACAACTTCACCACTGTCTGACAACCGTGTCTCCTCATCGTCCGACACCTCTTTACACACTTCTTCCACTAAGTCAACAATGTCATCACCCTCAGACTGTGACAGTTGGAAAACTTGGGCATCAGGAAAGAGGTCAGCAGTAGAGATGAGCGAGTAGTGAAATATTCCAAAGTTCGAAATTCGATTCGAATAGACCGCGATATTCGACTATTCGACCGAATATCGAATCCCATTAAAGTCTATGGGAAAAAAATGCTCGCCACTTGGAAATCTCAATTCGACCACTTGGAGGTCACCAAGTCCACCCTGAAACCTCAGAAAAGGATGCCAACACTGCTGGAATGCAACTGGGACAGCAGGGGAAGCATGTCTGGGTGCATATAACGCGCCCAAGTCGCACTATTACGCCACTATCACAGCCTCTCAACAATACACTCCAAAGACAATATAACCTCTCTGTAAAGTGAGACCATACAAGGAAACCTTCTTTCCTCTACATTGCCATGGACCCCAAGCCAAACTAGACAAAAAAGAAGATAAAATTCTGCACCCCTTAAAATCACGTTGCCTATGACAACCACAGATGGCATAGGCAAGGGGGAAAGCAATCAAGCCATCACTATTTTTCCCTCTGTGCCATCCCTGCCTTGCCCAGGTACATGTCCCAAAACATCATCCACGCCCGAGTAACACGGTTACTGCAAAAGGCCATTTGACCACCAACACTTTGGTTTGAGGCCGGGGATGCTACATCTCCCTGACAGCACACTGGGTGAATGTTGTGGAGGCGGGGACGGGCAAACCTGCTACCCCCACCCAAGTTTTGGGCCTTGGTTCTGTCTGGATTTCCGCAACCCTTACAGACAGCTCGGCAAACCCCTCCTTCTCCATCTAGATTCTCCTTTTAAATCTGTCCACCACCCAGTCAAGTCCACAAAGTCCAGTCTCGTCGATCGCCTGCAGAAACTGCAGGGACCTCACTCTGACCCTCCTTCCTCCCACCCTGCCCAATGTTATCAACCCAGTGTTCCCACCCATGCAAGAATCGCAGGAGCTATCTGAGGATTTTGTTTGTTCTGATGCCCAAACACTGGAGCAAGCTCCATCTCTAGCTGATGGTGGTGTGGAACGGGCACTAAAGTGTAAAATGATTAGGGACGATGATGAGACACAGTTGCCAGCAAGGGAGGCTGTTGTAGCAAAGTGAGGCAGTGTAAGAGGAGGTGGTTGAGTATGACGAAGTCAGTGACCCGACCTGGCCCAGTGTCATGTCTAGCAGGTAAAGCAGTGGGGATGTTGAGGGATGCGTAGGACCGCAAAAGGCAGGAAGAGGCCGTGGGCTGGCCAGAGGCTCATGGAGAAGGCAGGCTAGAGCCCGCAGGGCCGCATCTCTTCCCTATAACAGGCCCCCACACAAAGCTCTCCCATCGAGGGCTCTTAGGTCCTTGTTGTGAAAATATTTTAATGAGTGCGCAAAGTTAGCTTGAGGTGAGCCCTCGAAAAAATTATATGGAGGCCCAAGAGGTGAGCCCTCGAAAAAATTAAGTGGAGGCCAAAGAGGTGAGACCTCTTAAAAATTGTATTAAGGCCCAAGAGGTGAGCCATAATAAAAATTGTTTGTAGGCCCAAGAGGTGAGACCTCTTAAAAATTGTTTGTAGGCCCAAGAGGTGAGACCTCTTAAAAATTATGTGGAGGCCCAAGAGGTGAGACCTCTTAACAATTGTATTAAGGCCCAAGAGGTGAGCCATAATAAAAATTGTTTGTAGGCCCAAGAGGTGAGACCTCTTAAAAATTGTTTTGTAGGCCCAAGAGGTGAGACCTCTTAAAAATTGTTTGTAGGCCCAAGAGGTGAGACCTCTTAAAAAATTATGTGGAGGCCCAAGAGGTGAAACCTCTTAAAAAATTTATGTGGAGGCCCAAGAGGTGATACCTCTTAAAAAATTTTTGTAGGCCCAAGAGGCTGAGGCATGGAGAAAAATTGTTTGTAGGCCCAAGAGGTGAGACCTCTTAAAAATTATGTGGAGGCCCAAGAGGTGAGACCTCTTAAAAATTATGTGGAGGCCAAGAGGTGAAACCTCTTAAAAATTATGTGGAGGCCCAAGAGGTGAGACCTTCTTAAAAATTGTATTAAGGCCCAAGAGGTGAGCCCATAATAAAAACTGTTGTAGGCCCAAGAGGTGAGACCTCTTAAAATTGTTTGTAGGCCCAAGAGGTGAGACCTCTTAACAATTGTATTAAGGCCCAAGAGGTGAGCCATAATAAAAATTGTTTGTAGGCCCAAGAGGTGAGACCTCTTAAAAATTGTTTGTAGGCCCAAGAGGTGAGCCATGAGAAAATTGTTTGTTAGGCCCAAGAGGTGAGACCTCTTAAAAATTATGTGGAGGCCAAAGAGGTGAGACCTCTTAAAAATTGTTTGTAGCCCAAGAGGTGAGACCTCTTAAAAATTGTTTGTAGGCCCAAGAGGTGAGCCATGAGAAAAATTGTTTTGTAGGCCCAAGAGGTGAGCCATTAAATATATATTTTTTTTTTTTACGGAGCAATTCTACGGTGGTTAAGGAGGAGGAGGAGGAGGAGGTGGAGGAGGAAATGGCCACTTCATACAGATTGGCACTTCACTTTTGGCTGCTTTCCACTGTTGGAGAAGCAAAGTCCGGGTCAATCCACTTGCTGTTCATTTTGATTAGCGTCAGCCTGTCGGCACTGTCGGTTGACAGGCGGCTGCGCTTATCGGTTTATAATGTCCCCGGCTGCGCTGAACACCCTTTCTGATAGCACGCTGGCGGCAGGGCAGGCAAGCACCTCCAAGCGTACAGGGCAGTTCCAGCCACGTGTCCAACTTGGAGACCCAGTAAGTGTAGGACGCCGAGGGATCGGGGAGGACAGGGGTACGGTCTGCCAGGTACTCCCGCAACATCCGCCGATACTTGTCCCTCCTGCTGATAGCGGGCCCCGCAGTGATGGAAGTTGCACGAGGGGGTGCCATGACGTGTCCCACACCTTGGAGAGTGTTCCCCTGGTGGCTGTGGGCCTGATCGATGTTGTGGGACTCTGGGAGACCCTCTCCTCTCTGCCGCCAGCGATGGTGGGTGGGAAAATCTCCATCATGTTCTGCACGAGTTCCCTCTGGTATTCCAGCAATCGATTCGTCCTCTCCTCTACCGGAATAAAAGAGGAGACGTTATCTTTATACCGGAGGTCCAGGAGTGCGAAGACCCAGTTACAGTTTGTTTCTCCACTATCCGGACAACACGTGTGTCCCGGGAAAAGCAGCCCAGCATGAAGTCAGCCATGTGTGCCAGACTCTGAATAGGCATGACGTCACTGCCCCCACCAGAAAGGATCACTTGCCATTTCCTCCTCTTCCTCTTCCGCCTCCTCTCCGCCCCATCCGCGCTGAACCAATGGGACGCACACAGCCTGACTGCTACCCTCGCCACCAGCATCCGCCTCCTCTTCCACAGCCACCTCCACGTCGTCCTCCTCCTCCTCATCCTCCTCCTCCTGCAACTGCCACCGAGAAGCAGACAAAAGTGTGGTCTGACTGTGTAGCTCCGTTGCGTCTCCTCCTACCCCCGTCTCCTCTGCGTGCAATGCGTTCTCCTTATTGCGATGAG
>ONZH01009233.1:0-11629 GCA_900303285.1 Rhinella marina | reverse complement strand
GCTACATTCAAAAATCTATGTGCGACATTTGCTGGGTTGCACTTAAGCAGACCAGGTCTGCCTAATCTAATAGTTTCGGTGTAATTGCTCCATACTGCACGGTACGTAATAAAATACGTAATTTTGCTCTAACTTATCCACCTATATACAAACCACAATACGTATTTTCTGTCCAGGTGACCCATACTGTACGTCACGTAATTAAAAAAGGTCTTTTGCTCTCACTGGTACAGCTACATTAGAAAAATCTGAGTGCAACATTTTTCTGGGTTGCACTTAAGCACACCAAGTCTGCCTAATCTAATAGTTTCAGTGTAATTGCTCCATACTGCACGGTACGTAATAACATACGTAATTTTGCTCTAACTTATCCACCTATATATTAACTCTAACTTAAATTTGGAATGCGATCCGGCATACTCTGAGGAACTGTTTTCTGGACCCTTCGCAGAGTCACAAACCACTTCTCAGGTTGCTGCTGACCTCTTTCCCGATGCCCAAGTTTTCCAACTGTCGCATTCTGTGGGTGATGATGATGACATTGTTGACTTAGTGGAAGAAATGTGTAAAGAGGTGTCGGACGATGAGGAGACACGGTTGTCAGACAGTGGTGAAGTTGTTGTCAGGGCAGGAAGTCCGAGGGGGGAGCAGACTGAGGAATCGGAGGATGACGAGGTGACTGACCCAAGCTGGGTTGATAAGCCGAGTGAAGATAGTGCTTCTGAGGTGGAGACGAGTGCTGTACCAGAACAGGTTGGAAGAGGAAGTGGTGTGGCCAGAGGGAGAAGCAGGGCCAGAGCTGGTGCATAGGAAGCAACTGTTTCACGTAGTGAAGCTCCCGTGGCGAGGCCTAGATTTTCGCAAGTCTGGAGGTTCTTTAAAGAAATCGAGGATGACCGACGGACTGTGGTGTGCAACCTGTGCCACACCAGGATCAGCAGGGGTGCCACCACTACTAGCCTAACCACCACCAGCATGCGCAGGCATATGAGTGCTAAACACCCCACTCAATGGAACCAAGGCCGTTCACCTCCTGCGGGTCACACCACTGCTCCTTCCCCTGTGTCACTCGCTGCCTCTGCTAGTCAACCCCCTGCCAAGGACCCTGGCACGAGCGCCTCCCGCCGGAAAACCACACCTTCGCCTCCATGATCCTCCACAGCGTCAACCAATGTGTCCCTGCGCAGCGTTCAGCTGTCTTTACGGCAGACGCTGGAGCTCAAGAGGAAATACAGTTCCACCCACCCACATGCCCAAGCCCTCAACGTCCACATCTCCAAATTGCTGATCCTGGAGATGCTGTCCTATAGGCTGGTAGAGACCGAGGCCTTTCGCAACCTGATGGCGGTGGCTGCCCCTCGGTATTCGGTCCCCAGCTGCCACTATTTTTCCCTATCTGCCGTCCCAGCCCTACACCAGCACGTGTCACAGAACATCATCCGTGCCCTGACCAATGCTGTTTCTGAGAAGGTCCACCTAACCATGGACACGTGGACAAGTGCTGCCGGGCAGGGACACTATATATCACTGACGGCACATTGGGTTAACTTGGTGGAGGCTGGGACCGAGTCTGACCCTGAGGCCGCTCATGTACTGCCCACACCGAGGATTGCGGGGCCTACCTTGGTCACGGTCTCTCAGACGTACTATGCCTACTCCTCCGAACCCTCCTCCTCCACCACCTCCTCCAAATTACCATCCGTGGGCACGGTGCCTTCAGTCGGTAGCTCTAGGCGCAGCAGCAGTGGCGTGGGTAAGCGCCAGCAGGCGGTGCTCAAACTGCTGAGCTTAGGTGACAAAAGGCTCACCGACCAAGAGCTGTTACAGGGCATCATGGCGCAGACCGATCTGTGGCTGGCACCGCTGAACCTCAAGCCAGGCATGTTTGTGTGTGACAACGGGCGTAACCTGGTGGCGGCTCTGCAACTCGGCAGACTGACACATGTGCCATGCCTGGCCCACGTGTTCACTCTCATAGTTCAGCGGTTCCTCAAGACATACCCCAATCTGTCTGATTTGCTCACCAAGGTGCGCCGCATCTGTGCGCATTTCTGCAAGTCGACCACAAATGCTGCCACTCTCAGGGCAGCGCAGCGCCGCCTACAACTGCCCGCTCACCGACTGTTGTGCGACGTGCCCACAAGATGGAATTCGACATTAAACATGTTATCCAGAGTTTACCAGCAGCGCAGAGCGATTGTAGACTGCCAGATGTCAACTTCCACCAGAACTGGTAGACAGGTCACTCAGATTCCTGAAGTCTACAATGAGGAGTGGACGTGGATGTCTGATATCTGCCAGGTGTTGAGCAACTTTGAGGAGTCAACACAGATGGTCAGCGGCGATGCCGCCATTATCAGCCTCACCATCCCGCTGCTTTGCCTGTTGAAAAACTCGCTGCTCAGCATGAAGTCGGAAGCTTTGCGCTTGTCACAAGAGACGGTGAAGGAAGATACGTCGCTTGATAGCCAGAGCACCCTCCGGTCTGTTTCTCAGCACGTATCGGAGGTGGGGGATGAGGATGAGGAGGAAGAGGAGGAGAATGTCGGCAAGACAGAAGAGGGTACCAATGCTCCGTCCTTATTAACTCTTGAGCGTGTTTGGGCTGAAGAGGAGGAGGAGGAGGAGGAAATGGAGAGTCAGGCCAGTGAGGAGAGGGAATTCTTGCATGTTGGGACTCTGGTCCACATGGCAGACTTCATGTTAGGCTGCCTATCCCGTGACTCTCGTGTTAGAAGAATTTTTTCAAACACCGATTACTGGGTGTTAACTCTCCTGGACCCACGGTACAAGCAGAACCTTTCCACTCTCATCCCTGTAGAGGAAAGGAGTATGAGAGTGAATCAATATCAACAGGCCCTGGTGCACAAGCTGAAACAATCCTTCCCATCTGACGCCGCTAGCGGCAGAGGGCATGGCTCTGTAGGACAAGTAGCGGGGGAGAGGAGCCGAGCAGGCAGCTTGTCCAGCACTGGCAGGGAAACGCTCTCTAAGGCCTTTGCCAGTTTTATGTCACCCCAGCAAGACACTGTCACCTGCCCCAAGTCTAGGCAGAGTAGGCGTGAGCTTTACAGAAAGATGGTGAGGGAATACCTAGCTGACCATACCAACGTCCGGACCGATCACTCTGCTCCATACAACTACTGGGTTTCAAAGCTGTACACGTTGCCTGAACTGGCGCTGTACGCCTTTAAGGTGCTGGCCTGCCCTGCCGCTAGCATGTTGTCAGAGTGGGTATTCAGTGCAGCTGGTGGCGTCATCACCGATAAGCGTACACGCCTGTCAACTGACAGCGCTGACAGGCTGACCCTTATTAAAATGAACAAAGCCTGGATTTCACCGGAATTTAAATCTCCTCCGGGGGAAAGCAGCTAAAGATTAACATTACTTATGTATCCGATTCCTCTTCTCTACTACTCCTCCTCCTGCTTGTCGTCTTTGCCTAACACTGACCCAAAAAACACAATTTTTTAGAGGGCCAACTGGCACTGTTTTACGACATTTTTTCCGGAGGGCCCCCTACAGTTCCTCTCTCCAAACAATTTTTCCGGAGGGCCACCTATAGGCCCTCTCTCTAAACAATTTCGGAGGCCCTACAGGCCTCTTCTAAACAATTTTTCTGGAGGGCCACCTACAGGCCCTCTCTCTAAACAATTTTTCCAGAGGGCCCCCTACAGGCCCTCTCTCCAAACAATTTTTCTGGAGGTCCACCTACAGGCCCTCTCTCTAAATAATTTTTCCAGAGGGCCACCTACAGGCCCACTCTCCAAACAATTTTTCTGCAGTGTCAACTACAGACAGTGTAAAACAATGTTTCAGGAGTGTCAAACAGACAGTCCAAAACAATTTTTCAGGAGGCGCAAGTACCGACATTTAAAAAAAAAATTTTTGCTGAGGGTCGACTTTATGTATTCCGAAAAGAAAAAAAAATTTTGGAGGCTCAACAAAAGCCATTTCACTGCATTCTCAGTCGGACAAAGTCATTGGTGGTGTAACCGCCATGCTGTGTCAGGCTAAATTTTTGGGTGCTTCACCAACTACCGCATACTAACTCAGTCACCGCCGCCATACAGGGCCACGAAAAATGTTTATGTGGTTCGCCTGCTCCCGCAGTCTAACTCGGTCACTCTGTTGTCACCGCCATGCTGCGTCAGGCTAAGTTTTTGGGTGGCTCACCTGCTACCTCATCTAACTTGGTCACATGTTGGAGTCACTGCCATGCTGTGTCAGGCTTATGCCTGCATCGTGTGGCTGGGGATAGGAGAGCAGTGCCAGCATGGGCATGGGTGATGGACCTTCGTTGCACCTAGTTGGGTGCTTCCCTAACATGTGATGGGCATATGCCTCGCCTTTCTTGGTCTGGGTGAGCACAATTGCCATGAGGGTAACCACCAGGCTGTTGCAGGAGAATTTGGGTTAATGGTGGGATTAGGCAGCCTCAGATGCATCCATGCATGCTGCCCCTGCTGTTTCCTGTCCATTTCCGTGGTGTTTCCATCATTTTCTGAGGTTTCCAGGTTTTCACCCAGCCTTCCCTAGGCAGAGCCTTGGTCCCCTGCAAAAATGCTTGAGTCTCCCATTGACTTCAATGGAGTTCGTTACTCGAAACGAGCACCCGAGCATCGGGAAAAGTTTGTCTCGAATAACGAGCACCCGAGCATTTTAGTGCTCGCTCATCTCTAGTTGCTCCCCATCAACACAGCTTTTAGTTATTGAGGCTTGAACTGCACAGGATTTCTGAAGTGGCCCAGCATTACATTTTCAGCAATTTGTACTACAGGAGCTGATGGAATTGGTCCAGATGGGCCGATCTTTCACTGCTCACTTATATCAGTGAGTCATAGGCACTCAATACCTTGTTGCCAGTTTACCACTAGTCCTTCAGTAAGCTCTAACCAATGAATTCTAGGAATAATGCACCTGCCATTTGGGAAAGTCGCTCATATAAATAAACCTTGCTTATTTTTCCTGCTTCTAACCAATCTGATTCAAGGACTAACTGTTCACTTGCTTTCTAATATATCCCACTCCCTGACAAGTGTCAGTGTCACAAGATAACTGTATGTAGATGTATATGCATAAATGAATGCAGTGAGTATGCTTATCCATTTACATGTATTTAACTGTGATCATGTATATATGTTAGTAGTATGTATTTTTGTCTATACCGTATATACTGACCAAGCATATGTGTGCATGTATGTAGAGAGCATATGTCTTTAATGACTACGTATATGTATGTTCGCACTATGTACAACTTTTAAGTCACAGGAGTTGTTTGTATTACGGGCCCATTCACATGAACGTATGAATGATGCCACATCTATTTCACAATTTTGCGGAATAGATGCGGCCCCATTCATTTCAATGATCAGCATTTGATCTCGCCGAGCTGCGGCTCCACGAAAATACATAGAACATGTCCTATTCTTGTCCGCAATAGCGGACAAGATTAGGCATTTTGTATGGGGTGCCGGCCATGTGTGTTCCGCATCCATGGTTTTGCGGATCCACATTTTTGCGGATCTGCAACACCACGGCTGTCTGAACGGCCACTAAAGCATACCTGCATTTTCAAAAGCAATTTGCATAATGTCTATGCTTCTTTGCACAGTACAATCATAACTCTGAAGGAATGTGTCTTTTTTGGGCTCCCACAATGTCTTTTTCAGTCTAATTAGTCCCTGCTTCAGTTGCACAGCTACATGTATTTCATTCAGAAGCAGAGGGTGTTTCCCTTCTCTCAAATCTGCCACCACTGTACTGCTGTGATGTCCTTTTCCCACTATGCTTGTTTTCAGCTCCAGAGCTTACAGAACAGATAAGTAGTAAGAAATCACACTTACAGAAAGGCAGGAAGCTCCTGTGAATGCAGACATGGTTTAGAAGCAGTATTTTTTATTAGGCTCAGGCTCTCAGGTAGCTCTGACACGTCCCCACTTCCTCTATGATGTCTGTGTTACTAAAGATGGATGTTGCCTGACAACAGGCAGTGGAGTGCTTTTTAGGTGTAAGAGAGACACCTGGTAGTCATGACTTTTTTTTGCAGATGGATGCAGGCATATTTTTAAATGAAGTGATTTATAAATTTGCTATTTACACCATCCTCTATTAAATGAAATGAAATTGTGTGAAAGTAAAGTGACTCTTTAAAAACTAATATAACTGCAGTAAAAAAGGTAAACTGTAAAAAAAAAACAGTCATTGACTGACAGTTATTGACATCAGCGATTGTACGCCATGCATGCTAGCCTTACAGCAGAACACAATTTTCTGCAGAAGCCTCATGAATCTATGACATGTCATTGGTACAGAAATAGTTACCAAAGACTATTGAGTGGCACTGTGTCACGAACCAGGAAGGTAATAGTGAAGCCCTGAGCTCCACCCACACCACTATCCCTACCTACTTGCTCGGTCCGTCCTAACCGACGGGGCGCAACTGGACGGCGGTCCCTAGCTTAAGTACGTGCAGGGCCTTACAGGGAGGGGAGCAATGGGAGAAAACAAGACTAAGGGCTCATTCAGACGGCCGTATGCTATCCGCGAAAATACGGATCCAGGAGGTCACGTCAGAACAAAGGGAAAACACAGGATCAGAGTCAAGTTCAAGCCAAGGTCAGGAGCCATGAGGTTGCGCCAGTACAAGGGGTATCACAAGGACGAAGTCAAATTGAAGCCAAGGTCAATAAACAGAAGTCGCAAATGCAGTAACATGCTAGTGAGGTATAAACACCTATCACAGGCAACCTGTGGCCAGCAGGTTTCCTGTTTAAATAGGCCAGGCTGGTGGGTCACGTGGTCAGTGTCACATGACCCTTGTCAGGAGAAGTTACACAGCTAAGCGGCGACTCATCAACGACGGCGCTCACATCCTCCCTTACTCATTGCCTAGGTGATGGAGGACGCCAGCCGCGCTGGGGAAGCATTCGCCGCCGGGCCCTACCCGCCCCCTAGTTGAGGACGGGAGATGAGGACGCCGGCCGCATCCAACGCCGGCTCCTCCTCCCTCTTCACGTGTGGGATGCCAGAGGCGCTGCAAAAAGGGAGCGCGCTGCCGGCTCCCCATTACACACTTCTTAAATAAATATATTTTATAAAAATGTATGCTTATGATTATTCAATGCAAAGATTTTAGTTCCTTTTCACATAATATGACATTTTATTGAATGAAGCTATGAAATTGCAGTGTTTAGATGTATAGATATAGATAAAGATAAAAAGCAGTACTCTGTCTTAAAATATCACTCATAAAACCTTTAAAAACTGACATTTTTTTTAGTTGGTGCATTCTCTCTCTTTTTCCCTAACAATCATCTCACAGCGACCTCAGCTCTAATAAAGACAAATTATTTTTTTCCCTTCAAATGATGAAGGCCCAGTAAACAAGGTTTAGCACTTAATTTATTCCCCCGAGCTCTGACACTGGAAAATTCCACCTCTTATTTTTTTTTAATATTCTTGGTTATTAGGTTTCAATATGCCAGCCACTGTTCTGAGTACCTTATTTCCCTGGACAGACAAAAAGAAGTAATAACTCTCTCTCTCCTAGGCTACTAATATAGTAATTTAGAACTTTTTCCATGATGAAAGATCTTTACAAGGCATTCTCATGAGAACCGTGCCATACATTTTACAGTACCTTTTGGCTGAGGTAATAAGGCCTTGTTTATTTAATAGAAATATTTTAGTTTTGTCCCAAACAATACATTTATACTTCCATCAATTTTATTTTATTTTTTTAATTGTTCTTAAGTCTAGCGCACAATTTATGAACAGTACTACCTTTAAAGGTTTTGGTTTGCCTAAATTTAAAGTATGATTCAAAAAGATATTTGTGTTTCAGTAACTACGTATTACCTATTTATTAACAATTCTGGAGCAACCCTCTGTGCTCTGTGTTTTGCCATTTCTCTACTATTCATACTAGAAGTTTATGAATGAATTACTACAGCCTACATTACGGTCCATCTGAACACCAGTTGGAGGGCTGAACCTGCTCAGTCAATGGCAAATATATTTATATATATATATATATTTATTTAGTTAGACTACAAAAAAACAACACAAAACTGTATAATGCTTTAGTCCAAAATGCTTATGTGACCCTAAAAAAATTATAGTATAAATTGCTGAGGGTGCTGTTCAAACATAAACTCACCTCAGTTGTCTCCCACTGTTCCTCAGTTCTCCATCCTTCTTTACATTCGGGTCTAGCAATGACATTCTAACAAAGGAGAATGTGACCATTTGTCATATGCTGAAGCAGTCATGTGTCCCTGTGCTGGAATGATATTGTGGAACCAGGAAGCAGAGAGTGACAGGGGACCAAGTAGCTGTAGAAACGGATTGGTGGGGGATCCATAAGGTGAGTATTGAGTTTTTACATTTTTGAAAGGAACCCTCAGCAGTTTAGACTTCAAAAAATTTTGTCAGATATATACAGTGCCTTGAAAAAGTGTTCATACCCTTTAAACTTTTCTACCAAAAAAACTTAAATGTATTTTATTAGGATTTTATGTGATAGACCAACACAAAGTAGCAAGTATAGGTGAAGTAAAAAATTATACAATGGCTTTCAAAAGTTTTAATTTAAAAAATCTGAAAAGTGTGGCATGCATTTCTATTCAGCCTCCTGTACTTACACCTAAATAATATCCAGTGTGACCAACTGCCTTCAGAAGTCATCTAATTAGTAGATTCCACCTATGTGTAATTTATTCTCACCCTCACCCTGAACACACCATCCCCACCGTGAAACATGGAGGTGGCGGCATCATTCTGTGGGTATGTTTTTTTTCAGCAGGGAAGCTGCTCTGAGTTGATGGGAAGGTGGATGCAGCTAAATACAGGGCAATCCTGGAGGAAAACCTGTTAAAAGCTAAAAAAGACTTAAGACTGGGGCAGAGTTTTAACTTCCAGCAGGACAAAGACCCAAAACATACAGCCAGAGCTGCAATAGAAGGGTTTGGATCAAAGCATATTCATGTGTTAGAATGGCCCAGTCAAAGTCCAGAAAGCAAAAAATGCAAAGATGTGCAAAGCTGGTAGAGCTATACCCCAATTAACTTGCAGCTGTAATTGAAGCAAAAGGTGGTCCTACAAAGTATTCAGTAGGGCTGAATACAAATGCACACTTTCCCGGTTTTTATTTGTTGAACTTTTTGAAAACCATGCATAATTTTCTTTTTACTTTACACATACTGTACTTGCTGCTTCGTGTTGGTCTATCAAATAAAATCCAAAAAAACACATTTAAATTTATGGGTACAATGTGAAAACATGTGGAAAAAGGGGTATGAAAAATTTTATTAAGGCGCTGTGTATGTACATAGATATATTGGTAGATAGAGAAAAGTGATGAAACTAGCATTTAATCAGTATTAAATGACTACATTATTGCCAACTATCAATACACTGCAGAAAGGGCAGTCTTAAAAAGTGCTTGCAAAGGGCATGTCACATTTACTTGGTGAAGAGGTTGTCATCTGCCCTGCCCCTCCTGTTTTTATACCAGTCTAGGTTTGGGCACTTAGGGCTAGGGGTGTAGCTCAAGGATATTCCGTTGCACAAATATATACTACTATATAAAAAAAAACAATATTAAAAACAGCATATGGTACGTGGAAGTACTAGATAAAGATGTTGCATTGGGGCCTAGGCACTATTGCTGTTATTTATAGCTTGTGCTCAATATCAATGCTTGGGTCTCAGGCCTAGAGGCATTGTGCTGCAGCCTTCCTTAAAAGGTTTTTCCGAGATAATGTTATTGAAGACCTATCCTCAGGATAGGTCATCAATATCAGATTCTCGGGGTCGACACCCCGTCCAATTAGCTGTTTGAAGAGAAGGCCATGTGCCGTGCCAGCCAGAGGTTTACATAGAATTCATTTGAACCTAGCAGGAATCTGAATTGGGCCCCCATGGTCCTTCCCAAGCTCCTCTGACTACTCATCCCTTGTTCCTCCAACCAACTACATCTAGCCCCTCCTGTTCCCCATCCATGAACTGTGACTTAAGTAGATACGTTGGTGCTACATTATACATTATTACTAGAGATGAGCAAGCACTAAAATGCTCGGGTGCTCGTTATTCGAGTCGAACTTTTCCCGATGCTCGGGTGCTCGTTTCGAATAACGAACCCCATTGAAGTCAATGGGAGACTCGAGCATTTTTGCAGGGGACCAAGGCTCTGCCTAGGGAAGGCTGGGTGAAAACCTGGAAACCTCAGAAAATGATGGAAACACCACGGAAATGGACAGGAAACAGCAGGGGCAGCATGCATGAATGCCTCTGAGGCTGCCTAATCCCACCATTACCCCAAATTCTCCTAGTGGGGCATGTGTGGTATCGATTCTTCTCAGTTTAATACCGTATACGTCCCCTATCTTGGGACCCTATATTTCATGGATTTTTCGACTACGGAAAAGGAAAAAGAGCTTGCTCTGGCCAGGGGAGTGTCTTTCCTACTGCAGCTAAGGGACGTGTCCATGCTCTGCCTATCACAGGTCAGGAGGCAATTAAAAGAAGAACCAAAAAAAACATCAGTACAATATCTAATACGTTCCCCTATCCGGGTAAATTGTTTGGAGAGAGGGCCTGTAGGTGGGGGGGCAGGCTGGGGGGAAGGAGGTTTAGCTGGAAGAGCCAGAGGAGTGCCCCCTGGGCTAGCGTGTGTGGTGGTGACAACAGCCGGATGGATTTGGAAAAACTCTAGCATCAACCGGTACGGTATTGTTTCTTCTCAGTTTAATACCGTATACGTCCCCTATCTTGGGACCTTATATTTCATGGATTTTTCGACCACGGAAAAGGAAAAAGAGCTTGCTCTGGCCAGGGGTGTGTCTTTCCTACTGCAGCTAAGGGGACGTGTCCATGCTCTGCCTATCACAGGTCAGGAGGCAATTAAAAGAAGAACCAAAAAAAACATCAGTACAATATCTAATACGTCCCCTATCCGGGTAAATTGTTTGGGGAGAGGGCCTGTAGGTGGGGGGCAGGCTGGGGGAAGGAGGTTGAGCTGGAAGAGCCAGAGGAGTGCCCCCTGGGCTAGCGTGTGTGGTGTGACAACAGCCGGAATGGATTTGGAAAAACTGTAGCATCAACCGGTACGGTATGTATTCTTCTGAGTTTAATACCGTATACGGCACCTATCCGGAAAAATAGTTTGGAGAGAGAGAAAGAGAGGAAAAAGACGTGCAGTATGGAGCAATTACACGGAAACTATTAGATTAGGCAGACGTGGTCTGCTTAATTGCAACCCAGACAAAAGAGAGAAAGAGAGCGAAAATGACGTATTTTTAAAAGTGACGTTCAGTATAGATCACAGTGTGGTATGTTTCTATGTATACTACTCAGTTTAATACCGTGTATGGCAGCTATCTGGAAAAATAGTTTGGAGAGAGAGAAAGATAGGAAAAAGACGTAAATTGTTTGGATAAGGGCCTGTGAGGGGGGGCAGGCTGGGGGGGAAGGAGGTGAGCTGGAAGAGCAGAGGAGTGCCCCCTAGTGTGTGTGGGGTGACAACAGCCGGATGTAGTTAGAATGACGACGCAGGACCCCAACTAAAATTTAGCATCAACGGTACAATTGTCAATTATGAGCTCGATCAAGTGTGGCATGACCTTTT